>CAUYQG010216408.1:0-25994 GCA_963574415.1 Tarsius wallacei | reverse complement strand
TGACCCAGCAATTCCCCTATTGGGAATATACCTGGAGGAACTCAAATTATTCTACAAAAAAGATACCTGCACATGTATGTTTGTTGCAGCTCTATTCACAGTAGTAAAAACATGAAACTAACTGTGTTGCCCATCGAAGCTGAACTGGATAAAAAAAAGTGGTACATATACACAATGGAATATTACGCAGCCATAAAGAATGACAAATATACGGACTTTGCAGCAATTTGGATGGATTTGGAGTTGATCATACTCAGTGATTTATTACAGAAACAAAGAACAGAGTTCCATAAGTTCTCACTCATAAGCAGACCTTGAACAATTATAATGCTATAAGAAAGCGATTGGCAGTAGTGGGAAACTGTCGGGGGTGGGTGGGTGGAATTGGCAGTTGAGGGAAACTGCTAGGGGAGGAAGGGGCATACTTCATCAACAAGGGTACCTGCATCATCAATGTTTATATATCTAACCCTGAATCGTACCCCACCTCTTTATAATAAAATTTGCTTAAAAAAAGAAAAAAAAGATGCAGATAGAACTAAGTTTGCTAACTTTGAGATGAGATTATCTCAAATTATTCTGATGTGCTCAACCTACTTAGAAAGCTCCTTACAAGTGGGAGAAGAAGGGAGGTGAGGAACAACCAGTGAGACTACTACATAAGAAAGATTTGGCCTGGCATGTTGGCTTGAACATAGAAGAGTGAGACACTTGGCCAAGGAACGTGGACAGCCTGTAGAAGCTAGAAAGACAAGAACATGAGTTATCCCTTATAGTCTCTAAAAGAAACACAGTCCTGCTGACACCTTGATTTTAGCCCACTGAGATCTTTCAACAAATGAAGCTGAAAAAACTAGATATCCACTTAAAAATAAATTTATGTATTTTTAATTAATGTAATTGAATATAATTCTTTGACATAAATGTAAATCCCAAAACTATTAAATTCTAGAAGAAAACACAGAAGGAAATTTTTGTGACCATGATTGCATTAGGCAAAGATTTCTCAGATACAATCCTAAAGTCATAATCTATAAAAAATAGTTCATCAAAATTTAAAATTTCTGCTTCTTTGAAAGAAATTCCTTCAAGAGAATAAAAAGACAATTTTTATCCTGTGAGAAATGTTTGCAAACTTTATATCTGATGAAGATCTTATATCCAGAATATATAGAGAACTCTCAAAATTCAATGATAGAAAACAATAAAATATTTTATACCATCTAAGATAATGCATTGATAATAAATAAGCACATGAAAAGATACTAAATAGAGAAATGCAATTAAAAACCCAGTGTTATACTACCACTATTAGAATGGCTAAAATTTAATGTCTGATCATACCAAGTGTTGACAAAGATGCAAAGAAAATGGAATTCTGTCAGTGGGAATTTAAATGGTAACATTAACATCACTTTACAAAGCTGTTTGGCAATTTCCTAAAAAGCGAAACTTATAGTTACCATCTGATTTATCCATTCTATTTCAAGATATTTGCTTGAGAGAAGAGAAAGCATAAGTTAATACAAAAGCTTATATCTGACTGTTCACAGCAGCTTTATTTGTAAAAGCCGATAACCAAGAAAAAAAATGTCCAGTAACAGGTGATTGGATAAACAAATTGTGTTATGTCCATGCAATTGAATATTGCCCAACAACGAAAAGAATGGACTTATTGCTCCATACACAACATGAATGAATCTTCAAATAATTATGCTGAGTGAAACAAGCTAGACTAGAAAAGAGTGTATCCTCTATGGTCTCATTTATAAAAACCTGAAGAAAATGCAAACTAATCTGTAATGACAAAAAGCAAAGATGAGTGGCTGCCTGAGGATGGTGCAGAGAGTATAGAAGGGGAAGGACAAACACTTCTGAGAATATCAGACGTGTTCTTTATCTTGATTATAGTGATGGTTGCTCAGGTGAACGCATATGTCATAGCTGATTAATTGGAAACGTTAGACATGTACGCTCTATTTTATGTCAATGATATAACTTAGAAACAACAACAAAAAAGACACTGCTCTTTTTTATTTTGTGCACGGTGGCAAAACATAAGACCATATGGGAGTGAAAAAAAAAAATCAAGTTTGGGTTGACCAGCAAGTTTCAATATAGGAATTATCGTTTAATTAAATTGCAAAACTATCGGAGTTTAAAAAAAAAATCTCTAGGGACACACACTCACACTGGCTCATATGCACATTGGTTGGGACCGACTCTTCCTGCCTCTGTATCTCCACACTCTCTTTCTCTAGAATCTGCTGGAATTTCCCAGAAATAATTCATTTTAAGACCCCCTATTTAATAATTTTAAAGTAGTCATCAAATCCAACACACCATTAATATTTTATAAACGATTGGGATTTCTTTTTCTCTTTTGTCTTCTCTCTCATTCTCTTTCTCTCCCCTTCCTCCCTCCCCGACCCCTCTTTCTTTTGTTAGGGTCTCACTTTGTCGCCCAGGCTGTAGTGCAGTGACATGACCATGGCTCACCACAGCCTTGGCCTCCTGGGCTCAGGTGTTTCTCCCACCTAAGAATCCTGAGTAGCTGGAACTACAGGCACATGCCACCATGCCTGGCTAATTTCTTAGTTTTTGTAGAGATGAGGGCATGCTATGTTGCTCAGGTTGGTCTCGAACTCCTGGACTCAAGCAATTCTCCCACCTAGGCCTCCCAAATTGCTGTGACTACAGGCGTGAGCCTCTATGCCCAGCCTGACAGTTGAGACTTTCAAACAGCAATTTCTATGGTAGAATTGTTGAATTTCTAGCCTGATAGACTCACTCTAGTTTTTATCTCTGTACATCAGAAGGCAGGAATCCCTGATCATTATGTGAAGTGGTTTTACAACTATACTTTGGTCAGGCCGTTTACAAACTAATATAACCAAAAACAGGAGATGTACAAAAAGTCAAGTCACATATATTTAAATTACTTTATTTCTTATCTGTTTCCTGCTTTATTTTTGTTCTCCAGAGAATAAATTCTTTATTGAATCTCCTTAAATCTATTGCTGCTTTTGCTAACTTGATGAGGTATCAGTCTTGCATCTTCTGTCAAGTTACCTAGCTGTTTTGAGTTTCTTAATTTTTAGATTGATTTGCAACTTATGAAGTTCCGCCTAGTGTACTTTTGTGGCCTTTTGTAAATTATGCATCATTAATGGGAGACCCTTTTAAAAAAATACCACGTTTCAAGTGCACTGCTGTGGCATTTAAAATATACAAATACTTCTTCCCAAGTCAACATGTGACTTACACAAACATAGTATTTCTTGTATCCTAACCTTCTGTCCATATTCTCCATGTGCTCTCTCTCTCTTTCTCTCTCCCTTGCTCTTGTTCTTAGTGCCTCTTGCTCTTGCCCTCACTCTCACTTTCTTCCTACTTTAAATCATAGCTGTATGTTATGCTAATTGTTTTCTCAGAGACAGACTAAGCAAAATGTATTTTATGAATATTATCATATGGAAGGTTGATTTCTCTAAATACTAATATCTCATTTGCCAAATCTAATCATCATATTTTATTATAGCAAATCCCAATTTTTTAAATCTATGACTTCATAGCAAGTAACCATCATGCAGAATAATTAGAATTGCATTGCTGACTTGTGCTTTAATAATTGACTTCATTGCCTCAATTTATGAACTCTCCTCTGGTTTGAGACGTAATGGAATATAGAGTTCTGACAGCTAGGCTGTCAACTTTGGCATTTTCAGATTAAAAGATCATGACGCTCCATAGAAAGTATTCTTGATTTTCTGCATCTCTTCCTCAAATATAGTCCCAATCTTGAAGCAATAGGTGAAGATGTGATTGCTATAAATGCTCAGCTTTTTCTTGCAGATTAGCAGGAGAGATCCATTGTACAAGTTCTTATCTAAGAGCTAACTTCACAAATATGGGCTCATCTAACATCTTAGTGCATTAATTAAAAAAGGCAATTTCAAAGTCACCCAGCACAATATATGCTGAGTTTACATCAAACTTCTTTTTTCTTTTTATCATAATTATCAATTTTTATCAAACTACTCATGTGATTCAATGTCACATGTGATTTGTTTTGTCCTTACTGAAGAGTGAAAAAAAAAAACCGTGAAATTTTCATAAAGATGGAACTATCATTAGAAGAGTAGTTTAAAAATGAAGGCATTGCAGTTGACAACCTGGTTAAATGGAAGTACTGGTTGATTCCATGTGTTATCTTAAGTTATTTAAGCTCCTAATCTTCTGTTTCTCAATTCTAAAATAGAGACAACAATGGTAATGTTGAGATCATTATCTCATGGGGATATTGTTAGTATTGAGTGAGACAGTGAACTGGATGAACTGGTTAGAAAAGTGACTGACATGTAAATGCTATTTATTTATGTATTTATTTACTTATTTATTGAGTTGGAGTCTTATTCTGTTGCCCAGACTGGAGTGCAGTGGCATGCTCACGGCCACCGCAGCCTCGACCTGCTGGGCTCAGGTTATCCTTCCACCTCAGCCTTCCAAGTAGCTGGAACTACAGGCACATGCCAGCACACCTGGCTTATTTTTTTATTTATTGTAGAGATGAGATCTCGCCAAGTTGCCCAGGATGGTCTCAAACCCATGAGCTCAATCTTCTCACCTTGGCTTCCCAAAGTGCTGGGATTATAGGTGAGAGCCACTGCGCCCAGCCTATTATTATTTTTAACAAAGATCCTTGTAATGTCACCGATATTTTTACCTTATTTTCCACATCTCAAGAGAGAGGCCTAGAATAAGGAAAAACAAGAGATTGTCCAATGTATTTTAGATATGACGCAAGTTTGTTTATGTTCTAGTTGAAGATTTTCTAGTTTCTCTCAGTGAAAGAGAAGACAGAGTCAACCCCAGGGAATACAGGCAGGTCACAGAGAGGGCCTCTTTGATTATGTAACCTTGCTGATCCGGTGACTCCCGTCAATAGAATGAAGGAGCTGGATTAAATAATTCTTATCAAAATCATGGAGTCAGTTGTTTCAAAAGGATTTAACTAGTAATCTTCTCTTAGTTACAGAATTGGAGTTTTCTAGGGGAAAGTATTTTATCTTTCTTTACCTTGTGTCACAGTTTAGTTGGAAGATACTCTCAGTTCATCTGAAACTTGATAATGGTCTCTGTATTGATTTTTCACCAGAAATATGTATATTTAATCTTCATAATTATTCAATCTCTTAATTTTATAAAACCCTAATTATCTGGCCACATTTTGGAGAATTTCTCTTTCATTTTATTTTGCTTTGTTTTGTTTTCCCTGATTACACAATGCTAATGTATATGTATCTTGAAGAAAGCACATAGGACATTTTCAAAATCTATGCAGAGATCATGCGGGTTTAAGCAATTGATTTATTTATAGTTTGGGATCCTTTCCTTCCTCAGATATTATAATCCATCTTCCAGGTTTCCCAGTCTCTTATCCCTGAAGTGCATTTTCAGCTTTATTATTATTTTTTCTTCCTGAATTGGAGTTGGGCTCCACCTTGTTTTTACCTTATAGGTCTCTCCCCATCCCAGCTTCTCTGAGTACTGGCATTTAAAAGGTCTCCTGTCTCTACCTGGAAAATGTTAAAGGATTCAATAAGGCACCATCCTGACATGTAAATGGCAATTTTTTTTTCTTTTTTGTAAACATTCATTTTTAATACATATATCTCTATATCATTAGAAGTCTAGAATAATCTCATTAAATACTTTTTGTATCTTTCCTTTTCCTGTTGCTATCCTATGTTATATGTTCTCTCTTCAAAAAGTTTCATCACAAAATAAACATTATGATTTAGGGTCAAGACAGATTGGTATTTGATGAAATAGTACTTATGTAATCTAATAATAGTCTTAGAAGGGAGATTGTTAATATCTGTAAATACCTTAGAAGTGTCAATGGGGATAATGAGGCCAGGAAAGGAAAACTACTTTTGCCTGAGATCACCCAAATATCAAATGTTTGAACTTGGATTTTAGCTTGGATTTTCCTGATTTATAAACCCACGCAATGCTGATAGCTATAGACTTCAATTATCAACACACCCACCTGATAGCAGCTAAAACAAATAGGAGATTTTTCTTCTCATATAAGAAGAAATCTGGAAGGAAGTAGCTCTGTGCTGGTACAGTGGCTTAGTAACATCAGCAAAGACTTGGGTGCTTTTCATCTACTGTTCTGCTCTCCTTGGCATGCAGATTTTTCAACTCCATGATATTGGTGTCTTCTGTAGATCAGGGCATCACATTTACTTTCAAAGCAGGAAAGAAGAAGAAGAATAGCACTAGTCATAAATATCTCTTTAAATTAAAAGCAAAGCCTTTTCCAGAAGCCACTTTTTTCCACCATCAACATTTTTCTTCTTGTATCTTATTGTTCAGATTGTGTTACATGGCCACTCCTAGTTCTATGGAAAGTAAGAACAGCTGAGTATTTAGCTTTTTAATCGTTTGCAGGGTAAGCTAGCAAAACAGAAGGACTTGGTAATGGATATCTAGTGAACCAATAATGTCTGCCACAAGCACTTTTCACTAAACTCCACTGTGCCCCCTAAGAGGGCAACCAAAGCTCAGGGCCCAAGCCCGTTAGGGCAGGATCCTGAATGAACAGAGAGGCCTTCTTCACTAGGGCAGCCTACTACTATAGACTCCCAGTGAATGGATGAAAGACAAGGCAAATTAGTTGTGCCCCATTTTCTCTCTTTAATTTTGGGCAGGAATAGTCATGTGTTCTTGTATTTCCAGACAATCCACTTTCAGAAGACTAACTGTAAACATTTGGTAAATAAATCTTTGGCCAATTTTTCCATGTAAAGATTACGTTTAGAATCTTGGATCAAGAAAAAGATTGAAGAGGATTGATATTTGACTATCATGATTGCAATTAATTAAATTATCTTATCATTATTTTAGATTTATCACTGCTGTAAATTATTCCTGACCTTTCATTGCTAATGAGAAATTTCTTTTCGATATAATTTTCATCTGGAGATGAATATAAATAAATGTGGTAAAAGGTGAAGGGGGTATTGTGTTTTGCTGTAGGAACATTCATCTAGCAATTTTCAAGTTCAAAATGATGATAGTAATTGGAAGATCTTTTCTGAAAGCATTTTGGCATTAATTCTATCAACAATGGAATAAATAAATTTCCAAACACTCATTTGTTTACTTATACTAATTAACTCCATGTATATGTGCAAATATAGGTGAGAAATACATTCATTCACTTATTTTGAAATATCTGGAGTTAGTATATATGTTAGGACATCTTTGAGAAACAATTTTTCCATCTCAAGCATTGGATCCAGTAGGGTTCTATTATTATTAACATTGCTATTACCATCTGTACTTCGATTTTTCATTTTTTGTCTGTTTGATTTACTGCTTTGTACTTTTTATATGGAACCATGCGTGAAACAGAGTGTTCAGTGACTACTTACTGGCTTTCATGAATAGGAAATTAGATAAAAGGTGAAAATTCAAGATAATTACAGAAGAATTTGAACCACGGATACAAGAGTTAGAAAGAGAGTTGGAGAGGACCCATGTCTTTAGGAAGAAGAGCAATTTTGCAGACTTAAGGAAAGTGAATCAAGGCAAATTTGAAACAGAGGAACAATTAGAGGGAGAGTCCGTGGCTGGATTACAGGAAGAAAGAGGCTTGAGATGAATTTGAGTATGAGGGAAGGATAATAAGAGTGAGTAAAATAAAAATAAATAACTAGAACCTACTTCCAGATCTTGCCCCTAGCTCTATTAAACAAAGTTATACAACCTTCAGTTGATCTACTGAAGTGGCTGACCAGTATTAAAAGTAGCAGATTTGAAAAAGTTCTGTTCTACATCTTCATAATAAATAAATTAATTAATTTAAAAAAAGAAAAGAAAAAGTTCTGTTCTAAAAATTGTAATCCCTCTGTCTTCGGGATGGTTAATGATACAATCGCTGCCAGATAAACTTTGTAGAAATCCTTATATCCACAACTTTTTAAGCAGCCATGTTTCTGATAAATTCTTTACTTTCCTGGCCTCCTGAGATCAACTGATTTCTTTCTCTATCAGGGATATCTTTTAAAATTGTGAGCCTGCAAGTCAAAGCATATAAAATGCTTTCCCTACTCCATGTTAATTTCAGAGGCTTCTCCTTTTGTGAACCCCTGTTATGTATGTTTTCTTGCAACTTTTTCTGTTTAGGTTTATCTTCTAAATAAGTATTGCGGTGTGTCAAGGGGGAGAGGTAGGGAGGGAGCAGAAGAGAAGCAGCCCTGATCTGGAGAGTTTCTCTAGAACATTTCAACAGAGAATAAATTGCATTTCAGAAGGTCTAAATTTATCTTTACTACAAAATTGAGGCTTTTTCATGAGTATTGGAAACAGAAGAGTTTATTGCTCCTTCCTGCAGCTAAATAATTAAGTGTGTTTTGAGACATATAGTCAGAGTGGGTTTCCTAGTTATGGGTCCTAAGCAACGGTGACAAACTTTTCTTTTTATAGTCATGGCCACCAGCAAACATTTGTTCTTTATGGATTATATTATAGAAAAAAATAATTTTGGAGAAATTGGCATTTGCAGTAAGGAAAATACAGAACATGGGTTTTTCTTTTTTCTTAAATCATTGCATTTGCTGCCTTATTGCCATTTTAAAAATCAGTTGAGTGTTTATGACATTTCTCAAAGAAGGGTAGATGGTAATGAGTGAGGAGACAGGGAGAGAGAGAGAGACTGAGAGATTGTTAAAACAAATTCATTGAATTCAGTTGAGAAAGAAACCTAGTAGACCTAGTTTTGCACAAGACACCATTTACTTACATAGTATAATGAGAAAAATCCTTCTTAATACAAGTAAATGTTTTGTTTTTCTATTGTTTACTATTGTGTTTAATTTTCTCATTTATCAAAATAGAGAATTTATGGATGCTAGAATTCATGGTTGTTATTCTCATTTGGAATTTCTATTCCCTAAGAGCTTTACAAGAGCAGGGAAAGGAATTATTATTTATTTTTGTTTTATTTGGAAATATTGTGTTAATGTACATATCAATGATAATATATTACTTGGTACCAAAATTTAAATATACCAAAGACAATGTACTGAAAAATACTTTTTCTTCTTACATTGATACTTAAGCCAGTCTTTTTCTCCAGAAGCAGCCACTATAACCAGTTCTTTTTATAATCCCTTGAAAAATTCTATATTTCATATGGGAAAGCACATTGAGAGTACAGTCTTGGGGGGGGGTAAAACTCCCTGAGTATGAATTTTGGCAGAACTAATCATTAGCTGTGCAATACTTAACTATTTAGTTAAGCTTTTAAAAACGTCAATTTCTTTATATATACAATAAGTAAGAGTACCAATTTTCAAAAGTTGTTGTGAAGATCAAATGAGCTAATAAATGCAAAGATTCAGAACAGTGTGTAACATGTTGTAAAACACTTTATGAACACTCTATTCCTTTTTATTTCATACTATTTAACAATATAAAACAATTCTTATTTGGCAGGCCTTACAAAAAACATGTGGCAGGTGGATTTGGCCCTTAGGCCATAGTTTGTTGATGCCTATTCTAGATATTACAACATGAAACTTTTACTTGTTAAAGCCTACTGGAAATTAGTACTTCTGCAATTACTACTTTTCTTATCTCCTAGACAATAACACAATTTTAAGCACTCCAAACCTCCTTTAGCCGTTTTGCCATTACAGACACACATTGGAATGCTACATATATTTTAAATCATACAAGACACAAATGTACTTTTTTACAGAGTCAAATTTATTATATTTTCTTCATATTTATTTTTTCTATTGTACTTTGTTATGTTTGGGATTACTTTCTTTTGACTGAAAAACTTCTTTTAATATTTTTTTCATGAATTTGCTACTAATGTTGTTTCTACTTTAGCTTGAATTAAATTATCTTTATTTACCCTTTATTTTTGAAGAGGATCTTCTAGGAAAAGAATTCTGGTAGAAAGTTATTTTAATGTAGAAGTTTAAAGATGTCATTCCATTGTTCTGATTTTGTTTGTTTCTATTGAGAAATTGGCTGTCAATCTTATTGTTGCTTTTTTGAAAGTGATTTTTTGTCTCTTAACTGCTTTTAAAGTTTTTCTTTTTGATTTTCAGACATATATCTAAACGTGGTTTTCTTTATATTTATTTTATCTGTTTTTATAGTCCTTAATTCTATTGTTTGATGTTTTTGATACATTTTGGTGAAGCTTGGTCAGTACCTTTCAGATATAATTTTTTCCCCCCTATCTTTCCCTTTTTACTTTGGAAATTCAGTTATATGTATGATAGGCCTATTCACCATGTCTCATATGTCTCTTACATTCTGTCTCTTCTCTACATCTCTGTTTTCATCTGATATTTTCTATGGACTTGTATTCCATTTCACTAATATTTCTTTTTGCTGCATCTAATTTGCAATGTTCAGGTTTTAATCTTAGTTATTATATACAACAATAACACATACGCACAAATAATTGAGTAGCAATTACTTTATTAAAGTAAGATATGAAAGCAGTGTAAAAACTTCGTGAAAAATATGTGATTATCTTGCTCATTAATAGGTCTGTTTTTTATTTTCCTCTAGAATGTAAGACTCATGAAGACAAGGTCACATCTGTTTTATTCATTGCTGGTACATAGCATAACCTAAATAAATATTTTTGATGAGTGATTACTTGTATATGAAATTATAAAGTTTTACTTTTATGTTTATCTTTCAGGGTTATTATAATGAAATTAAATGGCATGTGAAAACTATAGTACTTGACACATTTGTTTTTATTCATTTTACTTTGAAGATAAACTTTAAGTAGTGTAGTGACACAATTACTTCCACTGAAAAAATGGAAATAAATTTTCCCATTTTATACAAAGAACATGAAATATGAATATTAAATAACTTACTTGATTTAGTAACTGAGCTAAAATAGAATCTCAGGGTTCTTTGTTTCAAGTAGCTTTCAGACAACATGCACAGGGACTATTTTGTCTTTAGACTCTTATGTCTAAAATAGTGTAATTTCTAGCCCTGTCTCCCTCCATCTCCTCAAATATTCTGTTTTGTCATGTTATAGCCTCTAAGATAAAACCATAGTGTAAATTATAAAAAATTTAAATACTTACTTTAAAAATCATTATCTACATGCATGTGCACACATATATACATACAAAATTAGTATTCCCAAAATTACAAGTAATATTTTACATGGATTTTTAATAAATATTTATTTTAAACACAATTTTATATGTAATTAGAACTCAAGAGCTATGAAAGTAATATTTATATATATTTTAATTTTGGAAGTAACATTTTGAACTTGAAATGCATTCCCATGCTAAATCTAAAAGTGTTTGTTGATGAAGATAAACTGCTGTAATCTGTTTGCTGGAGGTTAATCACAGTTGTGCGTGGCTGTCATACTTCAGAGTCATCAGTTCCTCCTGTCTTTCAATTGAGCACACTTTACAACAATGTATTTTCAAAATGAAAACAAAAGATTTTCAAATCCAATATTTCCTTCTTTAATTTTACTTGCAGGAAGTGGAAAAAATAGATTTGCCTGAGGGAATACTCCTTGAAACTATTCTCTAATTATTTACACATGCAAATTTAACACATCACCAAAGTTGAAGTACTTTACTTAGGTCTCTGTTTAAAAATGCAGTTCTGGAAATCTTCCAGTGACTTATCACATTCAAAATAATTGGCTGACTTTATACAGGTATAATATTGTCATAAAGCATATTTAACTTCTTGCATTTTCTTCTAGGAGTTTCAAGTATTTTAACAACTCTAGTATAGCATTCACTAAAACAGGTGGTGATGATTATTTACATTTACTTTACAGACAATAAGCTGGTTGCAGTTAGACTTAAATTTACATAGAATTTATGGGATGATCTGCAAGTACAAGTCAAATAGTCCCATTACTAGATTGGTCATATAAATTAATACCTCATCATATTTTTCAGTCTAAGACCAATTAAAGTTGAAATGAAATTGACTTCTCCCTTCTTCATACATTTCTTTCCTTTTAAAAACATTTTATAAATTCTTTCTTCACATTAAAGAACATGGTTTAGGGAAAAAAACATACTAAAAAAGACATAGATAATTTGCCTTTGTTTCTTCTTTTTTTGTTCTCCTTTCAATTACTTTTTATTTTATTTTATTTAGTTCGCTAAGGGATTTCACATATGTGAAACGTTTTTGAGAACTCTGACTATAGGCAAAAGAAATACTGTCTTTTAGTCTGAGTTATGATCAACTTCATTGAATGGTTCTGTGGTATGAGAAAATCATATCTCAAATACTATTTTAATGAATGTGTGGAATTTGTGTACTATGATTTTGCACGTGTTATGATCCATAACACATGTGTGTTTTCACACATATGTGGAGGTGTACCTTATAAAATTTTGGTATTTGCAAATTTAATTACAGGTGGACCTTTTAATGCCAGTTTATATGAAACATTAAACTTTTTACACCTCTATGGGTTGCTTTATGTATAATCACCACCCTATGCATTTATCTTTCCTATTTTTGTCACTCTTTTTTGCTGGGAACATCTTAAGAGGCTGTTTTTTGTTTTTTGTTTTGTTTTTTCTTACCCCTAGTCTTTCCAGACTCACACAACCATTCAGATTTGATGTAATTTCATGATTAGGTCTATTCTTTAAGTGTGTGGTTTAGTGTTCCATGACAAATATAACACATGGGGGTTGTAAAATCCTAGAGTCAGCATTACAGTAGAGTGGCAAGGAACTGGAATAAAGGGGGATAGGAAAAGATTAAGCTGGGTACCAAATTTTCTTTAAGGCTACAATATTTCTATTTCTACTAAGAGGGCAGTTGTGCTGCATCCCACATTCATTTTTCATGAGGGTGTTAACCATCTGGTTCCTCTTGTTTTTCCCTTCTTACTCATTCACATCTGTTGCTTCTTCATTGTTCTACAAAAGCTTGCATTCCATATTTGATGTTCATTTCCATAAAAATTCCATATTCATGAGAAAGCCTAGATTTTACCTGTAGGTCTTCTAAGATAATTACAGTGAAACAGCAGCCAAGGTCACAAAAAAGAGCATATCCAGATTCGACATGCTCACTTCTGCGGAAATCTCTGGCAAGAAATAGCTGCTGGTTGCGTTTTGCCTTTCAAACACTCGTTTGAAAGGAACACCAGAGCGAGCAGTCTGAGCAGCATCCTTCCTGGTTCGGTCACTACATTAAATGTGCTTAGCTATTTGTAAAGCTATCTGGAGAAAAAGAGCATGTTAAATTGGAAACAGATGGGAAGAATGACACATATAGCCCTGGAATTCAGTGTAGTGCTGCAGAGTTCAGTCAGGTGCTTGACATCCTGACAATCTTGTCTCTGTAGGAAAAAGAAGGAAAACACCTGGAAGCCCTGAGTTTGGTGGAGGTAAGTTCACATTTAGGGCCATTTGCTTTTCCGTTTGCTCAGATTGGTTTTCCTCTGTTTTCCTTTAAGTGGATCTTTCCAACTACAGTCTTTTTTCTTCCATCATCCTTACTACTCATCTCTTACCTCCGTCCTGTCATCCTTCTCCCCGACAAGTCAATTTAAGTTAAAATAAAAACCCTGGGCAGTAGGTTAGAGGAAATGTGAAAATTCTCACCACTTATTCCCCTGGACACTGGAGTTTCTTCAAGCTCTCTGTTGTTACCAAGCTTACTAGATACTACTATATTTAAAACAAAACATTCTGACTAAAATGAAATAAAGGCAATTTTCACACTGTTTGACAATAAAGCAAGTGAAGAGGAAATTTGACAGGTAAATGTCAATAGTTTGGGTTTCTGTAAACAACATTTTAATATGTATTTAGTGTCAAATAAAATATGAAAATATTCAAAGTAAATTATATCAAATAACTTATTTAGAAATTAACATATTTCTCAAAATTTTTACTGCTAGCTTTAGCTATATTAAAAGCATTAATATGAGGTGGTATAAATGCATTTGGACATTTTCTCAGGCAGGAGGTAGTGTGGTGTCTTATAAATAATGAGCAACTGGAAGTTAGGAGGTCTTGTCTTTCATCATGGCTTTGCTATTAACTTGCTCTTTTCATTTTTTTTTTTAATCAAATGAAGGCATTTACTTTAGGTAGTCATTGAAGTCTTGGCTAGATTCAAAAGAACACAGTGGCCCCAAATGAGGTAAATATTTTTGGTAAATTAATGAGGAAAGGGGAGCTATATGAACATTTGGCTTGGGTATAGGTTGGAGAGGTCATAATGAAGGTCACTATCCTGTAGAGGAATGTATCATTAAAGAGGTAATATATGGAAACATATTAAAATGAAAAACAGTGGAGACTTTCCTGAGCTGTCACAAAGGGCAACTCAAGTTTTAAACAGACATTGAATAAAATATCCAGGGACAAACTGCAATTAGAAGTCACAGTGTAAAAAAAGATAGTAAATAATAGGACAACCTCAAAAAGAGTTTTCAAGTGGACAAAAAAATAACCTTTAAAAAAACAGAATAAGAAAACATTTGCTTGTGATTTATTCAAAGTAACATGTCACTGATTAACAGTGTGTTCCTCTGAATCAGGGTTTTCAACCTCAACACTGATCGATGTTTTGAACTGTGTAATTCTTTGCTGTGGGGGTGGTCATGTGCACTGTAGGATGTTTAACAGCATTTTTGTCTCTATCCATTAGATGCTGATAACATCCCCACCCCAGTCATGAGAATCAAAAATGTCTCCAGATGTTGTCAAATGTTCCCCCAGCTGAAAATTGCTGCTTTCAGTTAAAAAAATAATAATTTTTGAGATGCCATGTAGTCTGATGGTTAAAAACTTAGACTCTGGAGACTGAGTTCTAGAACTGGATTTAAGCCCCAGTTCTGCTATCTTATTCACTGTGGGCTTTGGGCAAATGACAAACAAAACAAATACTAAGTAAGTTACTTTCTAAGCCTCACTTTCTTCATTTGTAAAACAGGTCTGACATAGGTACCTTCCTCCTGGGGTTATTGTGAAGACGAAATGAAACAACACATGTAGAACATTTAGGGTAGTGTATGACATATGGCAGCTACTCAATAAATTCCAGAAATTGTTGTATTATTTGATAGTTATAAAAGTAAGAATAGATGAATGTTGTATTTCTGAGAGTAGACTTGGACATTAGGGAGTGATGGCCAGCAAATACCTGGGTTTCGCTCTATGGAAGTCTTTCGAGGCATTGTCCTGGTAATAATAAATCAGTCAGTTTACAAGTATTGTTTGATCACTTATTAGGTGCCAACTACTATTCTAGTGTTGAGCATATAGACATGAGTAAGACAGACAAAGATCCTCCTTTGAAGATCTTACATATTAATGGGAAAGACAGGTAATATAAATGACTTAAAACTAGTATACTGTAGCAGCCACTGCTAGCTGTCCATCAAAGTTAATTCTCTCCCTTTTCCACCTTAACAGGTTATGTGGATTCTCAACTACAATGACTTTCTAAATTTTAATGTATTAAATAATGCGGTAACCATTTGAATATGTTATTTCCAATGGCCCATGAGTAGAAGTGAAGTATGCCACTTTCATGTCTTCTTCACATGTTTTAGATGCTTTTTATTTCTTTTTGTGAACTGTAAGGTTATGACAATGATGGAAGACATGTGTTAAACATGACAGAGCTGATGCCAGCCTGGGTCCCTGAATGACCGTGTGGACCAAAGTCTTCTGCCTTGGCTACAATCTGCAACGTTTGACTGGACTATTTACTGAAAGAAAAATGAAATTCTATTGTGTTTAAATTACTATGTTTAAGGTTATTTGTTAAGCAATTTTGGTTACCAAATGAACACAGATGATCTGGAAATGTTTCTGTGAAGAGAGAACGTTCAAGCTGACATCTGAAGAAAGAACAAAAGGTAGCCATATGTATGCATATAGTCATTTATGCATCCAGAAGTGCAAGTGAGCTGTTTTTGACAAGCGACTAGAGACTAACATTAGAGTTTCTACTTTATAGAGTCCATACTGGAGAGTGAGGTAGGACCATACAATTAGAAATGACATTAGAATAAAATATAATTGTGGTCTCTGGATATACTAGGTGATATTATAAAGTACTTCATGACAACTGGAAAGACTTTTTTCCCCTTTTTCTCAGAGAAACAATTAGCTCCATTCTGCCCAAACATTTTTTGGAAATCGAGCACTTTAGTTAGCTTACACATCCATAACCTGGTAGTTATACTTGTAGATTGTTTAGATTGAAAACTCAGTTGAATTTAACTTGAACAAATATTACATTTGAAATCATTTGAGCTTTATTAGTGAAGGTCATTTCTGCTTCATCTGATATAGATTAAAAGAGGATCTATTTTTCCAATTTTTTCTGACAAAATGCCCAACAATACAAGTTCTGGAGAAGCCTTAAATGTCCAGGTAGTGATATGTTGTTTAGTCTTCACTTGCCCTTACTTGGCCTTACTTACTGTCTGAGAATAAGTTCTTCAGTTCTTCCTGAGCTATAATTTTTCTACATATACCTATTTTTCAATTACCTGAGGATCTTAATAAACTAGATTAATTCATTGAAGTATTTGTATTTCTTTTATCAGGAAAACTCATTTGTGTCAGTACTGTGATGTCAACGCTGTAATATAACTGTTTATATAAAGTAGAGTCTGCTTTTTGGAAGCAATCAATATTATTTTATTATTTTATTTAGTCAAAATCATATGGATGTTCTGCAATATTTTATTGTTAGATTGAATGTTTATATATAAATAAAATTGAAATAAACTATAGCAAAACAATGACAATTGAAATAAACTATAGCAAAACAATGTTACTAAGTGTTGGCTTCCAAAACCCAGTGTAATTCTTCCTTTAATTCTATTTGAACCAACATGAGCCCTTTAGTGCACCCGTTTTACAAATGATGATTCATTTTCCCGTTGCCATATAAATCAGCAAGGTTACTGCAAACAGATCTATCAACTTGGGTTGGAAGGCTTGAAGTTCTGAAAAGGAAAGAGAAGAAAGTTTATTTTGCAATGCTATCCTCAGTGACTTATTCTCATGAGAAACTTGGAAGAATAAAGTGCAGAGTACTCTTGACTGTAGTTATAGCTACCTTCTCCTGTTACTGCTGTTGTCTTAGTACCCAGGATACAGTCCCTGTTCCATGGCAGGCATGGAAAAAAATATTTGTTGAAAGAGAATTAATGGGAAAATGAATCACTTTGAAATATGGAAGACAACACACACTAGCCTGATGATACATGGTCATATACCTAAGACTTTTGGGGTATGTGATTTTTCCTTTTGAATTTTATTATATGGTACTGAAGGTCCTTTGATTCCTTAAAGATGAATTCAGCAAATATTTCATTTCAAAATGGGTCTGTCCATAGAATGCATTTTCAGTTTCTCTACTCTCTGCCTATTTTTCATGACATATTTTAAAGAAGCACAGATTCTTTGGATGGGCATATGTGATAAGAGCAAATCAACCAAAAGTGATCATAATGGTCTCATTTCTTGCTCCTTATATATCTCTCATGGGAATGGAGAAAGTAGTACTGAGGATGGATATTTGAGAGGAGATTGAATGCTAGCATGTTTTCACTCACTAAATCTTTCACATCATCTGATTCTATAACTTCCAGAAATCAAGCTATATTTCAGTACATACATCTTATCCACAGGCGCCTTCTAAACCAGTTTAACTTGTCATTCTAACTTGTCTATTATATATTTAAAATTTTTATTTGTGGCTGCTGATCATTTACTGCTGTGGTTCAGAATAAGTCTACATTTTGTTTCTGTATAGTATTAAACATGGCAGTAGTAATGTATTAATGTGATGGCATTTGCCAAGATCTCTAGAAAGTCAAAACTGACTTCTTTCAAGTAAGTTATAAAATGAAGCAGAAAAAAAGCAACTTAAACCATTTCTTCAAGTTACAAGCCAAAAGATACAGGTGCATGTAGTGAAGATATGAGTAAAATAAATTGTATATCTTCCCTCGGACCTTGATTTTTTCTAATATACCCACCTCTGTGCCTCAGATAGGAAGTGAACTCCCTTTCAGCACTTTTTCAAACTAAGCTTCAAATTAGTGGCTGGCACAAGGTGGGTGTTGTTGAATGAAAGCTTTCTGGGTTTTGATCCCGATGATTCATCTAAAGTTTATGAAAAGTATATGTAGACAGTTATTTAAAAGGTATATTTTAGAACATGAGATTATAAACCCTGTTTAGGTTATTGATCATATCTAAGCTCTGTTTGCATACTTCTTTTTAAATTAATAGCTAAATGTGGGGGAAGGAATTCAAATTTATTGAAAGTTTACTCTTTGTTAGGCATTTCACATGCTATTGCATTTCATTATTTCAATCACCCTGTAAGATGAAACCCAGAAAGTTCAAGTAATTGCAAAACTTACACATAGTTGAGCTGATTTGACAACTTCATAAGTCCGCTTAACTCTCAAACCCATGCTTTGATCAGCATAAAGCCTGTGGTTTATAAAAGAAAAGACCTATTGATGTTTAAAAAATACATGTAATAGAATTGAGAAACACGTATCCTTGGTCTTGGGTTTGTATGCAGATTCTGAAAAATGCCTTAAAAATTGACTTGTATCTTTGTTCTTGAGACATATAGAGGAGTGTTTTTCAACCTTTTTATTGTCACATTCATAAAAATACTTTTTAGACCTATTTTCCTGAATGCTTCCCCTGTTCCATGAAATTTTAACACCACAGACATATTACATATCCAATTACACACTGTGACTTTTTGGAGGTCCGCAAAACTTTGTAGAAAATGTGCTCCCCCTTTGGGAAGAATATTGCTCTGACTGAGGCTGCATGATATAGGCTATTTCTATAATACCTCACCTCCTCACCCCATATTACTAGTTATTTAGAGGAGCAGGCAGAGTGAGTAAGCACAACTTTGTGTGTGGAAAAGTCTTGTCTGGTTTCTCCTATCACTGTTTCTTATGAGAAGTAGAGAAAGTGAAGTAACCTCTCCTAGCCCCAGTATTCTTTAGAAAAATTGAATTATAATTTCTATCATGAAATTGTTGTTAGAATGGATAAAGATGACATCTTTAAAGTACCTACCTAGGATGCAGAGTTCTCAAAAGTGTTAGATCCTTTTCTTTCCTTTTATGAAGACATCACTAGTCTTTATATTTTCTAGAAATAGGGCTAAGAGTATTAGCCTTGAATTTGGGAACCTGTGATCTGGTACAAACTCTGTACTACCTAGACATGTGCTTTTCTCTCTGTAAGATGAGAAGGCTCATTTCTAAGTTTCATTTTAGGGCTTGCAATCTGTGATTTTATAATACTGTACTAGTACCTTCTAGCAACATAAAAAAATTAATCACATTTCAAAATGTTATTGGTACTTTTAATCTCAGTGCCAAAATTTTGCAACAATGTTTTCCCCCTTCACACATCCTTGAGGACCTGAACATTAAAAATTAAGAATCATATATAGCTGTGAGTGATACCAGTTGGCCTAATAAGAAGAAATTTTATTGGACTAAAAACTGTGTTCTCTAGTGATTTCCTCAGGATCATTTTTCCAAAATCGTGGATGAAAGAAACAGCCAGTTTTCTAATTTCACTATATGTCTAGCTGTTATAGAAAGGACACATCAATGATTAAGTTTAATTTAAGAATAAAAACCAATTAGCAAGTAAATGATTATTTTTTTCTGTGTACTAATGAACATCAATCAGGATTCAGTGCATGACAGAAAGGCAAACCTTGGTTGAGCCAGCAACCTAATCGTTGGAAGTGATTATGTCTCTCAGGGAACAGTGAAGTGCTTGCTTAGAAGGATAGCAAAGAAACGTAGCAAAAAAGGATAGCTAAGAAATGTTTAGATGTAGCTTGCTCTTCCTTCCTTCCTCCCTCCCTCCCTCCCTTCCTTCTTTCTTTCAATTTTAGTGAGACGTCCAAGTAGTTAAACATATTTTATTTCCAGAGATCTTTGAATTAAAAAAAAGTCTCTGGAACTTTGCTAGGCTTACTTTAGAGAAAGTTAAAGTATGGATAATAGGCATTCCAGGAGCTTGGATTAGGAGCTTGGATTGGAAGTGAGATTAGGAACCCAAATCATACCTCAGAAGCAACTGTCTCTAAGTAAGTTATTTCTTATAAGTAAGGTCATTCTTCCCCATGAAATGTTTACAAAGTGAAAAGAAAGCAATAAACAACATTATAGTGATGTTGGGGTAGAGGAGAAGATATACTTCTGACATTAATCCATGTTGTATTAAAGATGATGGAAATATACTTTCTTGGAAAGGAGGTACTTTAGTATGGAAAAAATATCTTGAAAAATCTAGAGATCAAAAGAATTTGGTGTTCCTTTCCATGTGATTCATGGTACCTTACAAAAATTACTGCCTGAATATTTATCACACCATGCTGTATTGTAATTATTTATTTATACATTAGTCTACTCTATAAAGCCATGAAGGACAGGGATTTTATTAATCTTCTTTTCATTGTTAACTAAAATGGCGCTGGGTATATAGAAGGTACTCCATAAATTCATATTAAATTAATCCAATGAATTAAGAAAAAAGATGTAATTTTTCACTAGACAGAATTGAAATGGATACCATCAGGAATCTGTATCTTCTTTTTTTTTTTTTTTTTTAATAGAAGGTGGCAGTGGCTGGTTGGCTTTGGACATCTAATTGCCTGCTAGTCTGGCATTGTGGGAATGTGTTTAAAAGTATTTGTAGTAAAAACTTTTTGCTGTTATCACATAGTGCACCATTATTCCTAGGAATGTTACAATATTGATAACGTTTTTTCAAGTATCTTGATATACTATAGGTTATATGTCTAAAAACAAATTGTATATCTAATCTAACCTGAATTCAGGGGAAGAGTAGGTTAGGACATTTTTTTTTTCCTGAGTAGAGGGAGAGTTTGTTGGCAAGCTTACATGAAAAATTTCATTTCTCAAATGATCCCACCTGCAAGTGAAATCCGTGATTGTTATTTATTATTTGCTGAGCACAAGCTGTTTCCTCAATACTATTTTTTAAAAAACCCAAAAAACCCCAAACCAAAACAAAAAATCCAAAACAAACCATGAGGGACTGTATAATTCATGCCTCAGGTCTTAACAATCCATATCAGGAACAGAATGCAATCCATATACAACAATAGCAGAAAAAGTAATTGCATTTTAGAAGCATTAAGTTCTTGGAGATTTTTAAAAGAATAATTACAAAAGACTTCTGCAAGACATTTTGACTGAACATTTTATAAAAATGAAAAATTTTCAGGAGGAATATTGGAAGAGGAAAGAAGTAGTCAAATGACAGATTGTTAGTTTGACCTAATCCCAGGTGGACTCAGGTGACCATCTATGTAAAGATAATGTGAGTAAATGATTATCAATTTAGGCAAAGAAAATAAGCATGTAGTCATAGATTAATTTTAGATGCTCGAATTTCTATGTATTTTTAAAATATGAACCTTCATTATAATAGTGGACCCATTGTCGTAAGTTCCAATACTTCTGGAAAGAAGTGTGATAAAATAGTAAACATAACAAAAATAAAGTAAACCTAGAGAAAAATGTTTTCCCTAGGTTTCACCAAACTTTAATGCATGTTTAAATGATTCAAATGCAATGACAGGATATAATGACAGTGTCAGAGGTTTCAGACAAATAGAGGAAGAGATGCAAAAAGTTAATGATATTTCTCTAAAACAGCAGGGCCTTGGGAAGCATTTGCTGAAGATGTCAGGCTTAGGGAGGCTTAGAGAGAGATATGTATACCTGAAATTGTTTTCAAATAACAAACCTGGGAGAATAGACTTGGAGATTGAACCAGACATTTTCCTTATCAGCTTTTATAGGTTGGAAGCAGAGGTTACGGTCAGATTATCTGGAAAATTGGGTAAAACCTACAGCAAATATTCTTAAGACGGTTATCTCAGCTCAATTGCCTTGACACTTGATTTCCATCTCCTTTCAGCACTCAGGAGCTCACCATTACAAAGCATTCTCTTCCAGTCAAGTTTTTCTTGCTGATGATGCCTTTATTGATTTTTTTTCTCCCAATATGTAATATCTGGGGTGTTTGCTGCTCACCCACAACATAATAGACAACCAACTCCTAACACAAATTTCTGTTCAATGAACCACTCCAACTTAGTAGAACCCTGATCTGTGATGGTTACCGTAGTTCACTATTTTGTTACTTCTTAACCTTTAGCTTCTGTTCTGCTTCTCCCACTTTGAATTACCCCTGCTGTAGTATCGCTGAGAGGAGGAAAAGGATACAAAAAGAGACCTTAATAGGATAAATTCATAATATCCATTACCATCTGGGTCATTCCTGCTATACTTTTAAAATGTGCAATTATTTGATGCTTAGAGAAATTCACAACATTTTTCCTGAGCCTATACCACCATCAAGCTCCCAATTGTGGCATTCTCTCTTTCCAACTGCAGTAAACCATGTACTTTTTTCCTAGAAATTCAAGTGCCTCAATAAATTCTCAAATCTAATATTGTTTTTATGTTGACTTTTCTCTTTCTAAATATCTCCAAATGGCTCCATCTGTGTTCTAAAAACTGTCTCCATACATGGGGTTCCTCATTTTTCATAATTATTATACCTCTCTAAGTGTCTCCAGTATTTATTTTTCTTTACTGAGTTAGTGTTCAATCAGAGAAGCAGAAATACTAGAATGAAATTTTTAAATAAGTTTTTACTTCATTCAACTGTGGGAGCTGAGTAGTTTTTATATGACTCTTGTCTTTTTGTCTGAAGCTGGAGCTTGAACTTTACAAGGTAGACTATCAGAAAGGGAAGATGGAAGTAAGGTAAGGACAGTAAGAACAAGTTGTAAAACATGAGTACCAGATGGAATCCATGAGGACGGACCAAAACCTGTGCCTATTACCTTTAACCTTTTTGGTGTGACCTGCAGAAGCTTGACCCAGAAGTCAGAGAAGCTGAGGAAATATCCAGGGAAGGTGGAAAAGTTGCAGGCTTGGCCTCTGCCTCATGTTATCTGATGTGATGTGTGTGAGCTACAGAACAGTTGCTGCCTCAGTTCCATCATCCAAATTTTCCATAAGAATCTCTTTGGTGGTCCATCCCAACCAAACATATATAGGAAGGGGAATTCTGGGAAATGTAGCTTTCCAGTAATTTTGTGTATTACAGAGACACCACAGTTTATTCTTTGTTAACCTGTCACCCATGTATGTCTTCTTAAACTGTATTTTATTTTATTTTTTGAATTGGAGTCTCACTGTCGCCCAGACTGGAGTGCAGCGGTACACTGTCAGCCACCACAGCCTGAACCTGCTGGGCTCTGGGGATCCTTCCACCTCAGCCTTTCAAGTAGCCGAAACTACAGGCACACGCTACAGTGCCTAGTTAATTTTTGATTTATTGTAGAGACGAGGTCTCGCCAAGTTGCCCGGGCAGTTCTCCAACCTGCGGACTCAGGCAATCCACTCGCCTCGGCCTCCCAAAGTGCTGGGATTACAGACTAAGCCACCGAGCCCGGCCTTAAACTATATTTTAAATTCAGTGTAAAAACAACAATAAATTTCTGTTTCCATCTAATATGATACAACTATGCCATGTACAATGATTACTTGGCAACCATTTTCCAAGATCGAGATCTGTCTGCTGCTCAGGCCAAACAGCAAGTTGTCTGTGGATATGGTAGGATCTCTCAAGTCCTTTATGGCACTAATCTTTGCAATCTTCCAGGAATGTGATATTGCTCCCGGTTTTCCTAGTGCTATAGGTAAAGACAAATCTAGTAGCTTTCACTTGACCTTTCTTACATTAGAGACCTTGTTCCACACACCAGGGAAACAACGTGTGGATTCTGCCAATGGCTGAGTATGTTTACTTCAATTTTGCATTCTATATCTGGGAAAACAACCAAAGAGAGGTCAGGGACCCACTATGAGATGGGCCTGAGCTAAAACTTCATTAATCACCTAATCTCCATAAGCCCTACTCTCACTGATGGGCCATAGTAATATTGTGAGTGCTTAGGAATTAATGTCAGTTCAGAGCCAGAGTCTATTAATCTCCTTGAAATAGGATTATTTCTCTTTCTCCAGTGCAGCCTCACTAGCAAATGGCTGCCGTTTCCTTAAGGGAAAGTTTGGGAGGAATCTTAGCGGTGTACATTTTTTAGCAGTCATAGCAGGATGCTTTCTTAAGGGGACCCAGACTTCATTTCATTTAAAGGGCTCTGGGTCTGTGAACTGACTCAAATCTTGGAACTGATTGAAAACAAGTTGTATTTATTTTCATGATTCAAGTTAAACTTTAGTTCCCTAGATGCAGAGATTTCCTTTTTACACAGATCCAGTAAGATTTTAGCAGGCTATCTTTAGTTCCAGGACATCACGACTAACTAGATAATGTCAAAGATCTGTGTGAGACTGTTCTACTTACTGCTTTGGCTTTTGGGAATTCAGGGCTCTCCTTGGCACTTGCCAACCTGGAAACTGGTTATTCTCATTGTATTTAGAGATCTCAGTTGGATGATAGTAGTTTCCAGTATAATTTCTGACCTGAAGACAAGAGCAACCACAAGATGCTGGGGCTCATTTATTCCTCAAAACCATGGTGAAGGCCATGTTCTCTGTAAACCCATGAGATAGATGAACAGGTCTTTTAAATGATGAATCCAATCTAAAGTTCCAATATGTTTAGCCATTGGATAATTTCCTGTATAGCATGTGTCAGCAAATTACAGTATTGGGGCAAATCTAGCCTACTGCTTACTTTATAAATAGAGGTTAATTAGAACAGTCATGCCGAATCATTTACATGTTTTCTATATCTGCTTTTATGCTACAATAGCAGAGTTGAATAGTTGCAACAGGTTTCCTGGCCCCTGCTCTACGTCTATAAAGAAAGTTCTGGCATGTCAGCATCATCTAGGGTAGGCCACCTTTGGGTTTATATGTCACTCGATTAACTAAGAAAAGTGTAGAGCCATTCCTAGCCCCTCAAGTTAAAATATCAAATCTGGAATTTCTACCTAGTAAACTCATATTAATAAATTCATTCTGACTTTATAGGTCTTTCACCCTGATCCCATACTTATACTATCCAGTCTACCACACATTACCTAGGTTTCTGTCAATATATACAGGAAAAATTGTGCAATTCTTTTGTTCTCTTTGCAACATCACGGGTGACAGTTTGTAAATTGCACTGCTGGTCTTGTCAGGACCTGATTCTGCTTATGTATAAGAAGCAAGGACAAGTAGCTCTGAGGAGGATCAGCAAACATGGCAAAATGTGTGAGTAACAAACAGCTACTGTTTTACTTTGGTGTTCCAAATATTGTATAAAAATCTTTCTTGTGGCCCACCCTGAGTAAAAATATATGGAAAAAGAAATTCTGAGAAATGTGGTTCAACCTAGCCAAATCATCACATTGTGAAGCCACCATATCTACTTTCAAACATTAATATTTTACCTGTGCATTTAAAAACAACACAACACACTTTTGCCTTTCTTTTCTCTCTAGTTGACTTCCTTCCTCCCTCTTCTTCCTCCCTACCTCCCTCCCTTCCCTCCTTTCTTCCTTCCTTCCATCTTTCCTCCCTTAATTTATTAATTTCCTTTATTTTCTTGCCCCTGGCCTTCTCTCTCCCCCTGCCCCCTCTCTCTCACTGTCGTCCCCTCCCCCTCTCCCTTCCTCCTTCCCTCCCTCTCTCTCTCTCTCTCTCTCTCTCTCCCTGCCTGTCTTTCTAGATCTCTTGCTTTAACTGTATTTATTTCAGTAGAGAAGTAAAGTAGAAGCCAAATTCCAGGGTAAAGAGAAATAAATACAGTTAAAGCAAGAGATCTAGAAAGACAGGCAGGGAGAGAGAGAGAGAGAGAGAGAGAGAGGGCTCTGGGTCTGTGAACTGACTCAAATCT
>CAUYQG010216407.1:0-12558 GCA_963574415.1 Tarsius wallacei | reverse complement strand
TCTGTCTTCCACAGAGTGTTGAGCTTCTCATCATGAATGAGTCTGGTGTTTGAAGACGTGGGTACTAAACTTTTTATGGTGTTATTTTAAAAAACTTGAGGGGGCAAGATAGTCAACTGGAGACCCCAAATGACTGCATTTTCAGCAAGAAAGTCTAAAAGGGGGATTGAAACTAGCTCTTTGGAGGTCTGACTGGAAACTCAAACTGAAGTTTATCAGATGGACACCTAGGGACACAGAGACTGATCAGTTCCAAGACCCAGACACCTCCACAATTGGGCCTGGCATGGGATCAGGAGAGTGCCCTTTGCAAAGGATGCTTCAAGTGAATGGCAGAGATTTTTTACACCTCCCACAAACCTGTGCAGTTCTAGCCAAAAGAGAGACAACCCAGACTCTACCCCTGCATCCCCTCTGACACAGGTCAGGCACAGAAAGCTACCCAGAATCAGGACAGAGGCACTGATTGGGTCCACATGGAGTCTAGAGTTATCCAGTTGATGGCGAGTCCTGGCGCCAGCAGCTGCCAACTCCCCTATGGAGAAGTACTGCAGGATACATCCTGTAGGTGTGGCCTTTGCCTCAAGGGCATGACTCAATCCCTCCCTCTCAGCATCCAACTGGAGTGACATGGCCACTTTAGAATCATTTCTCCAGGAGCACCAGTCACAGTTCAGGAATACAGGTGTGCCTTGCCCTCAGGAGGTTGTCATCACTCCCTGGCTCCTCTCACAGAGCAGGGCAGGGACTGGGAGGCAGAACACCTCTGTGACTCCTGGAAAATCAGAATCCTCAGTGCTCAAGAGAAGCCAGACTGTCCAATAACTGCCTATTTATGTTTTAGTTGCTGAGCAGTGGGACTTCCTCCAGCCACAGGCAGCATGGCAGCAGTGGCCCTGCCCATTTACAGACTGAGGGAAAAATACTGAATCTCCTCTGGCAAGGCAGTTTCCTGCCTTCTATCCCTGTGTGAGGGAAGCTAACTTGCTTAGATGGGAGGAGGCTGCTTTATGCCCACCTGAATACCTGTGCTAGTGTTGAGCTATAGGGCCCTCCAGGCTGCTCACAAACCTTGTTGACCTGACACATGGACTGGAGAGGGAAGTGCTGCAGCTCCCAGCCAGCCAGGGACTCTGGCACGTACTCCAAAAAGAGAAGAAAGCACCTAATCTGGAGGAAATGTCTTGCCCTGCCCCTGCCAAGCAACACCAGTGAAGCAGTGACAGCAGATTCTCTCCAGGTTACCATCCTCTTTGTCACCTCTGCCCATTTCATAGGTAGGGCAGAGAAAAAGGTCAAGTAAGAAAACAGCACAAACTCTTATACCAATAACTGCAACTTTAACAAATAAAAAAGAAGAGACTACCCTAAAAGGTGAGGAAGAACAAGTGAAAAACATTACTAGCAATCTCCAAATCCAAAAAAGACTTGACACCCACAAATGGCCCTTTTAGACACCAAATAATGAAACTTATTTAAAATAACCTGTCCCTTAAGACAGTCAAATAATTTAGATTATGAGTGGCAAAGGGACTTAACAAAATCACCCAAATCAATCGGGCTATGAAAACAGCACCGGAAGTAAAAGCTGACCTGGCCATCCTAAGAAATAATCAACTGAACTTCTGGAAATGAAGAATTATCTCTTGGAATTTCAAAACATAACAGCAAGCATTAACAGAAGAATCGCCCAAGCAGAGGAAAAAATATCAGAACTTGAAGATCAACTTATTGAATTAATTCAGTCTGGCAAAAAAAAAGGAGAAAAGAATTAGGAAAAATGAGCAAAGACTACAAGGGATCTGGAATAATGTAAAATCTACAGCCAATTGGCATTATTGAGAGAGAAGGGAAAACTGAGAACACCCCAGAACAAGCCTTCCCAGATGTCTTCCAAGAAAACTTCCTGTCTCACTAGAGAGGTGGCCATGTAAAAACAAGAAATTCAGGGAACTTCTATGAGACGCTACATGAGAAGACCATCCCTAAAGCACGTATTAATCAGACTTTCCAAGGTGAGCATGAAAGGAAAAATCCTAAAAGCAGTGAAAGAGAAGGGACAGACCACCTACCAAGGAAGACCCATCAGAATTGCAGTAAACTTCTTAGCAGAAAGCAAGAAGGGACTGGGAACCCATTTTTAAGAATCTTAAAGAAAAGCAACTCCAGACAAAAGTTTCTTACTCTGATAGACTAAGCTTCATTAATGAAGAATAATTTAAATTCTTCCCAGAAAAGCAATCAGTAAGAAAATATGCTGTCTCCAGACCAGTCCTTTAGGAGATGCTTAAGGAAGTGATAAACACAGAAATGAAAGAATGGTACCACCCATCACAAAAGCATCAGTAAGCACACAGATTACATGCCATACAAATCCACCACAAAGCCTCAAACATAAAGCAGATTCTTCTAAACTGTTGGTAAGAGTGCAAGCTAGTTCAATCTCTACAGAAAACTGTGTGGTGATTCCTAAAAGAATTAAAAACTGACCTCCCATATGATCCAGCAATCCTTATCCTGGGAATACACCTGGAAGAACATAAATTTCTCTACAAAAAGGACATCTGCACACACATGTTTATCGCCACACTATTCACAATAACAAAAACACGGACCCAACACTACTGTCCATTGAAAGTGGACTGGATAAATAAAATGTGGTACATATACACAATGGGGTATTACACATCTATAAGGAAGAATTTAGTGATCTATCACAGAAACACAAAACTGAATACCACATGTTCTCACTCATAAGTGGAACCTGAACAATAAATACATTATCTCAAGGGATGACTTAGCAGTTTCTGGGCACTGTCAGGGAAGGGGGTGGTGTAATGACACAAAATGTACCTGGTCCTATACCAGGAGCAATGAAGGTCAGTTGGAGGCCCAAACTTTACCTGAATGCAGCCTACTTGTGTAGTTAATTCTTACTTGCACCCCACATCTCTATAATAAAATAAAATTTAATATAAAAAGCAACTTCTTAACAACAATATGACAGAAACAAAACCCCATATATCAATAATTAATTGAAATGGAAATGGACTAACCATGCCACTTATAAGCCACAGAATGGCAAATTGGATTTTAAAAAATGATCCAACCTTCCACTGTCTACAGGAAATCCATCACACTGCTCAAGATAAAGCACTGGAGAAATATTTTTCATGCAAATGAAAAAAAAAGAGCAGGAACTGCTATTCTTATAGCAGATAAAACAGACTTCAAACCAATAAAAGTTAAAAAGCATTACATAATGACAAAGGGCTCAATTCATCAGCAAGAAATATTCATCTTGAATGTATATGCAGCAATTATAGGAGGGCCCAGATTAATAAAACAATGTCTAATTAACCTAAGAGAGGACATAGACAGTCATACAATAATAATTGGAGACTTGGAGACTTCAATACCCCATTAACAACTTTAGACAGATCATTCAGGCAGAAAACAAAGAAATCTTGAACTTAAACTCAATACTGGACCAATTAGAGCTAATAGACATCTACAGAATGCTTCCACCCAACAATCACGGAATATGCATTCTTCTCATCAGCATGTGGAAAATAATCAAAGATTAGCCACATACTCAACTACAAATCAAGCATGATCCAATTTCAAAAAGTCAAAATCTTACCAAACATCTTCTCAGATCACAGCTGGCTAAAATAAATGTTATCAATATTATCACCAACAGGATCCTACAAAAACATACAAATACCTGGAAACTAAACAACATGCTTCTGGGTGACGTTTGGGTTAACACAGAAATAAAAAGATTCCTAGAAACAAACAAAACCAAAAACGCACACCAAAACCTCTCAGGATATTATTAAAACAGTGCCAAGGGTAAGTTTATAGCATTGAACACACACATCAAGGAAAAAGAGATCTAAAGTAAAGAGCCTAACATCATAACTGAGGGAATTAGAAAGACAAGAACAATCCAATCCCAAAACTAGAAGAAAGATAGAAGTAATCAAAGTAAATTCAGGACTAAATGAAATAGAGATTCACTGCCTGGGAAAGGGGGAGGCACATCTCATCAACAAGAGTACCTGCATAATGAGCATTTGCATACCTAACCCTGAATTGTATCCCACATCTTTAAAATAAAAAATTAAAAGAAAAAAAGAATAGAGATTAAAAAAATACAAAGGATCAAAGAGTCAAAAACCTGTTTCTTTGAGAAGATAAAAGAGATTGACAGACTCTGGAAACAAAAAAATATGCTGATGTCACAACTGACCCTGAAGAAATACAAAAGACCATCAGTGATTACTGTGAACATCAGTATACATGCAAGCTAGAAAATCATGAGGAAATGAATAAATTCCTGGAAGCATATACCTTCCCAAGGTTGAAATAGGAAGAAACGGAAACCCTAATTAGACCAAATAAAATCCAAGAAATTGATTCAGTAATAGGAAATCTCCCTGCTAAATAAAGCCTGGGCCAGATGGTTTCTCAGCTGACTTCTACAAGATGTTACAAGGAAAGCTGATACCAATTCCACTGAAAGTATTCCAAGCAGTCAAAAAGAAAAAAATTATCCCTAGCTCGTTTTATGAAGACAATATCATCTTGATACCCCCAAATGGCAAAAGACCAAACAAGAAAAGAAAACCACAGGCCAGTGGGCAAGGAAGATGGCAATGGAGCCAGTCAGATTATGTAAGTCCCAGTGTGAGTGAGTGAGTGTATGGAAAATGTTGCATATGTGTCCTGTGAGTTAGTAAGTGTGTGAGTGGCTTGACTGAGTGGAGACTTGGGAGCAAGTGGCCAGGGCTCTCCTGGTGAAGTGGCTGGTGTCACAGTTGCTCTACTTGGATCCTAGTGCTTCCCAGGTGCAGAAGCTGAGTGCCATTTTTTTTAATCAGCAAAGCCCTTCCTGGGAAGAAGGTAGCTGGGAGTGACTGCTGGCTCCCAGCTCTGCCTCACCACTGCCGTACCTAGTTAGACACTGGCAGCAAGGACTGTGGAGGGAGCACAGTGAGAGAGCCAGAAGCAGAATCCCACTGGAAAAGATGAAACAGGCACACTGACACCATCTTGAAAACTGGGTAGGAAAGTGCTCCATCTTACTTAACACAGAGCAACAGACATGATCTCTGTGACCAGTAGATAAACTACTCAGGGGCTGATTGTGACCCAGATAGTATATCCTGAAAGCATAAACTCTGGAGGGACAAGACTAGTGCAGAGTCTCAGGTGCCCCACCCCCATTCTGATTCATCTGTGGGACAAAGGGTGTGACCAGAAAAGGATGAGAAAGACCCCTGAAGAGACCAGCAGTGAATCTGGGAGTGATCCAACACCCTCCTCCTCAGCAATCCTCTGAAAGTCAAACCCACACAGCTGGGGCACAACTGAGAAGGACAAACACAGGTAGAGCATGAATGTCAGCCACGATAGGAAGACTCTACTGCAGGATAAGCCTGGCTAGGGTGTTCACCCCCTGCCAGAATCTGGGGAAGAGAAAATCCCACACCTCCCCACTGGAGGGGATCCTCCTGACCATACAAGAGGAGGAGGGGAGGACTGAAGTCCCACCCACTTCCTCCTCCTTCCCCTAACTGGACACTGGAGAGATTGTGAATGAGGCTGAAGTTCTGCAGGAGACAGCAGAAGGGCTCACTTGTGAGCAGCTGAGGAGAACAATTATAGAATGTGCTATAAGAGGGCATGTTGTTTTGGAGGGTTTTTGTTTTGTTTTGTTTGCTTTGCTTTTTCTTTTCTTTTTAATTTTTTTCCTCTGTGCATTAATGTCTATGTAAGCATTTGAGCTACATTCCCCCATCTTTTTTTTCTTTTTCTATTTTTTTCTTTCATTTTTTTTCTGTTTATGTGTATACGTTACTGACTGAGTGTTCATCTTTCAGTTTTTTGTTTGTTTGTTCTTCCCTTTTTTTAGTTTAATGTGTGTGAATGTATATGTGAGAGTTGAATTTAAATTTTTTTCTTTTCTTCTCCTTTCATTTTGTGTTGGATGTGTGTGTGAGTGTGTATATGTGTTTTCAGTTTTACTTTTTTTTAATTTTTTTCTTTGTTATTTTCCAGTTTGTTTTGGTGTATGTGTGTGTTTAATTGTTTTATGCTTTGGTTTCTCCTTTTGTTTCTCTGTTATTTTTATTTTAAAAATTTTTGTCCATTTTATTTTATTCTACTTTTCTCTATCCTCCTCATTTCTGTTACTGTATCTTGGACTCAAAGGGTATATACACATACCCATCACATCATCATATAGAGTGGTGGTGGAGAGGAGTCTCAGAGAACCTATACCACAATCAGTGAACATTGTGATTTGCAAGTTGTTTCTTAATCCTTGATCTCCAACTTCCACCTTATTTGATTCTGAAAACTACAAGAGACAGCAAAACTTCCCACCCACAACCCTGTTTCAAAACAGAACAAATTCAGAGCCCTGATCAGAGAAGAATAGAGGGTTGAGCAAACATCAGAAGTGAAAACCTCTCCCGCTGACACTGAATAGCAGAATTAAAGAGAAAAGAAAGAGATCTGTCATAAACAAGGAAAAAACAAAGGAAGAACACAGGTAAGTCCCTGTATAACAAAGAGAAAACACCTGAAAACTCAGACCTCAGAACCCAAACAACGAAAGTCACCAATGACTGGCCCCAGAATACAGCAGGAATTAGAGAATGGAAGGAAGGAGTGAATAAGACTCAAAAAAGACATGCATTTATATACATAGCCCTAAATTGTTCCTCACATTTTAAAAATAAGAAACTAAAAAAAAGAAAACTGTAAATAGCATTAAAAAAATAGACAAGATGCAACACTGAAAGAACTTATAACAGAGATTTTTGCCATTAAAAAAAATCATCCAGGAAGTAAATAACAAGATGACAAGCATGGAAAGCAGAATTAATCAAGCAAAAGAAAGAATCTCAGAACTTGAAGATCAAAAGACAGGATTAACCTGATCTGTAAAAATATCTAAAGAATACTCAGAAAGAAAGAACAAAGCCTCCAAGTAATGTGTGATTATATCAAGAGGTCAAACCTCTTGGTATCCCAGAAGAAGAAAGGAAAATGAAGAACACCTAGGAGCAAGTATTCCAGGAGGTTATCAAAGAAAATTTTCCCAATCTCACCAGATATGTGATCATCCAAAAAAAAAAAAAGAAAAAGAGATACAGAGAACTCCCGCAAGACAGCAAATGAAAACACCAACTCTTAGACACAGAGTAATTTGTCTACACAAAGTGAGTAAAAAAGAAAAAATCCTAAAGAGAGAAAGGTCAGACTGCTTACCAGGGAAAACAATCAAGACAGCAGCAGATCTATTGGCAGAAACGATACAAGCCACAAGGGACTGGGTTCAATATTCAAAGTCCTCAAAGGTAAACAGTTTCAACCAAGAAATTCTTACCCAGCCAAGTTCAGCTTCATCAGCAATGGAGAATTAAAATCCTTCCCAGACATCCAAACCCTAAGAGATTATGTAGCTTTCAGACCAACTTTACAGGAAATGTTAAAAAAGGTAATAAGCACAGAAAAAAGAAAAAAATGAATGCCCATGCACTTACCAAAAGAACAGGAGAACACAGATTCAACAGAGAACATATTGCAACTGCAAACTTGAAAACACACACATACATCAACACCAAAGTTAAAAGAAAACAAACAAACAAGGAAAACAATTTATAAGAACCTAATGACAGGGATAAACAATCACACTTCAATAATCAGCCTGAACATGAACATACTAAATGCACCACTGAAAAGTCACTGAATGTCAAACTGGAAAAAAAAGCATGACCCAATAATTTGCTGCACCCATGAAACTCATCATGCCACAAGGAATACACACAGACTCAAAGTTAAAGGATGGAAAATGAATTTCTAGGCAAATGAATCACAAAAGAAGGCAGGAGTCACGATCTTACAATCTTAATATAAGACAAAACAACCTTAATATATCAAAAATTTAAAAAGATAAAGTAGGATACTACATAATGATAAAAAGTTCAATCTGTCAACAAGCAATATCCATTCCAAACATATATGCACCCAACACAGGAGCACTAGCATTTATAAAGCAACTACTAAGTAAACTAAAAAAGATGTTGACTCTAACATTATTATATCCAGGGACTTAAATATCCCACTAATAACCCTAGATAGATCATCAAAGAAAAAATCAACAAGGAGATCTGGAACCTCAACTTGACACTGATCAAATGGACTTAACAGATACCTACAGAACATTCCAACCAACAACCACAGAATATACGTCGTACTCATCACCACATGGAATGTACTCCAAGATCAATCACAGCTGTGGCCATAAATCAAGCTTAAACACATTTTATAAGATCGAAATACTGCCATACACTGTCTCAGACCACAGTGGAATAAAACTAAATATCAACACCAACAAAATTCTTCCAAAGCCCACAAAGACATGGACACTAAACAGCACGATGCAGAATGACTTCTGCATCAATACAGAAGTCAAAACAGAAATTAAAAGATTCCTGGAAAAAAATGAAAATGAGGAAACATCTTACCAAAACATCTGGGATGCCATGAAAACAGTTCAATGAGGGGAATTTATATATCTGCAAACACACATCAAGAAAATGGAAAGATCACAAATTAGCAGTCTAACAAATCACTCAAGGGAGCAAGAAAGACAAGACCACCAAAATCCTAACTTTAGCAGAAAATCCAGATCACCAAAGTAAAAGCCCAAATATGGGACATAGAAAACAAAAACAATATAGAAAAAAATCAACAAAACAAAAAGCTGGTTCTTTGAAAGTATAAACAAGATTGATGGGCCCCTAGCCAGAATGAGCAAGAAAAAGAGCCCAAATAGCCAAATAAACACAATCAGAAACACAAAGGATCAAATCACTACTGGTCCCATAGAAATACAAAGGATTATCAGAGATTACTATGCATACCTGTATGGAAGCAAACTTGATAACCCAAATGAAATAGAGGACTTTTTGACATCATACAATCTCCCAAGGTTGAAACAAGAAAACATTGAGACACTCAATAGTTCAATAACAACCTAGGAAATTGACTTCGTCATAAGAAAACTACCTACAAAAAAGGCCCGGGACCAGATGGCTTTCCAGCAGCAGTCTCCAAAACATACAAGGAGGTGCTGATACCAATCCTAGTGAAAGTATTCCAGGTAATTGAAAAAGATGGAACTCTCCCCAAATCATTTTACAAAACTAACATCACATTGATACCCAAACCAAGTAAACATCCAGCAAAAAAAGAGAACTACAGGCCAATATCCCTGATGAACATAGATACAAAAATTTTCAACCCAATTCTAGCAAATCAGATCCAACAAGACATCTCAAAAATCATCCACTATGACCAAGTAAGCTTCATCCTCAGAATGCACGGCTGGTTCAACATCCAAAAGACCCAAAGTGTAATTCAGTACATCAACATATGTAAAAACAAGAACCATGTGAATATATTATTAGATGCAGGAAAAGCTTTTGATAAAATCTAGCATCCCTTCTTGATAAAAACTCTTGAACACCTAGGCATAGAAGGAACATACCTCAAAATAGTAAGTGCCATCTATGATAACCCCACAGCCAGCATATTGCTAAATGGAAGCATTTCCCCTGAAAACCAGAACAAGACAAGGCTGCCCACTCTCACCCCTCCTGTTCAGCATTGTGTTGGAAGTCCAAGCTAGGGAATTTAGACAAGAAAAAGGAATAAGGGATATCCAAATACTAAAAAAGAAAGGTAAGCTATTGCTCTTTGCTGATGATATGATTCCATACTTCGAAAATCCAATAGAATCTGTCAAAAACTTACTTGAACTGATAAAGGACTTTGGCAAAGTCTTGAGGTACAAAACAAATGTACAAAAAATAGTCACATTCTTATTCACCAATGACAAACAGCCAGAGAACCAAGTAAAAAGCACAATCCCCTTCACAATAGCCACAAAAAAATAAATCGGCATCTTCCTAACCAGAGAAGTGAAAGACCTTTACATTGAAAACTACAAAACACTGCTCAAAGAAATCCAGGAAGACACAAACAAATGGAAAAATATTTCATGCTCATGGACTGGAAGAATCAACATTGTTAAGATGTCCATCCTATTAAAGGCAATCTACAGATTCAATGCGATACCCATTAAATTACCAACATCATTCTTCTCAGACCTGGAAGCAACAATACAGAAATTCATATGGAAACATAAATGACCACGAATAGCCAAAACAATCCTTAGCAAAAGAAACAAAGTGGGATGTGTTACACTTCTGAACTTTAAACATTTTTATAAGGCTACAATAATAAAAAACAACTTGGTACTGCTACAAGAACAGGTATATGGACCTATGAAACAGGATAGAGATTCTGGAAGCAAAACCTCAATTTCTCAATCAACTCATCTTTGACAAAGCCTCCACCAACAACCACTGGGAAGAAGAGAACCTCTTCACTAAATGGTGCTGGGAAAACTGGCTGACAATATGCAGAAAACGAAAACAGGACCTCTACCTACCACCATACACAAAAATCAAACTCTAAATGGATCAAAGACCTAAATGTAAAACCTCAAACTATAAGAATCTTAGAAAACGTAGGAGACACCCTTACAGAAATCAGAGTAGGCAACCAATTCCTGATCAAAACCCAAAATGTCCATGCCATAAGAGATGAGATGGAGAAGTGGAACCTCATTAAACTGAAAAGCTTCTGCAAAGCAAAAGAAACCATCAAGAGACTGAGAGACACCCCGCAGATTGGTAAAAAAATATTTACCAACTGCATATCTGACAAAGGCCTAACATCCAGGATCTACAAGGAACTCAAACGTGCCAAAAGAAAAAAAAAGCCTCGTTAAAAAGTGGGCAAAAGGCATGAATAGACGCTTCTCAAAAGAAGATATATGGGCAGCCAACAGACACATTAAAAAATGCTCAGTCTCACTCATCATCAGAGAAATGCAAATCAAAACCACACTGAGATACCACCAAACCCCAGTGAGAATGGTCATCATTAATAAAACAAACAACAGATGCTGGCAAGGATGCAAAGAAAAGGGAACACTTCTACACTGCTGGTGGGAATGCAAACTAGTTCAACCTCTATGGAAAACAGTGTGATGATTTCTAATAGAACTAGAAATTGACCTTCCATGTGACCCAGCAATCTCCCTACTGGAAATATACCTGGAGGAACACAAATCACTCTATGATAAAGATACCTGCACATGCATGTTTATTGCAGCACTATTCATAATAGCAAAAACATGGAACCAACTGTGCTGCCTATCAAAACTGAACTGGATTTTAAAAAGTGATTCATATACATGACAGAATATTATGCAGCCATAAAGAAGGACAGACATATGGATTTTGCAGCAACTTGGATGGATTTAGAGTCTTTAATATTCAGTGATCTATCAAAGAAACAAAAAACAGAGTACCACATGTTCTCACTTATTAGTGTACCCTGAATATTTACAAGAATATTATAAGAAAGAGATTGGCAGTAGTGGAATACTGTTGGTGGGGGGTATACAACATCAATAAGGGTGTCTGATCTCAAACCAGGCAAAGTGGGGACCAATAGGAGGCCCAAACTCTACCTGTATGATGTCCACTTGTATGCCTAATCCTGTATTGTACCACACATCAGGAAAATAAAATAAAATAAAAAGAAGAAAACCACAGGCCAATTTCTCTGAAGAACACAGATGAAAAAATTCTCGACAAGATACTTGCAAAATGCACCCAATAGCACAAGTGTCATTCATATTGATTAGGTGGGCTTCATTCCTGCAATGCAGAACTGGTTCAACATATGTATATCAATAAATGTAATCCACCATACAAATAGATGTAAAATCAAGAATCACATGATTATCTCAATAAATGCAAAGAAAAACACTTGTTAAAATTCAACATGCCTTTTTTGATACAAACCTTCAAATGCCTAGGCAATGAAGGAAAATTCCTCAAAATAATGAGTCATCTATGACAAACCTTCAGCCAATATCAGACTTAATGGGCAAAAGCTGATTGCGTTCCCCCTAAGAACTGAAAAAAGAAGCCGGGCTCGGTGGCTCAGCCTGTAATCCCCGCACTTTGGGAGCCTGAGGTGAGTGGATTGCCTGAGCCCGTGGGTTTGAGACCCGCCTGGGCAACTTGGCGAGACCTCATCTCTACAATAAATCAAAAATTAGCCGGGCGTGGTAGCGCACGCCTGTAGTTCCAGCTACTTGGAAGGCTGAGGCAGAAGGATCGCCGGAGCCTAGCAGGTCGAGGCTACGGTGGCCGGGAGCAGCCAATGCACTCCAGTCTGGGCGACAGTGAGATTCCAACTCAAAAAAAAAGAACTGAAAAAAGAGAAGGATGTCCACTCTCACAACTCCTATGTAACATAGTACTGGAAGTCCTAGCCAGACCAAACAGGCAAGAGAAAGAAATTAGGAGTATCAAAATAGAAAAGAAGCAAGTTAAATTATCCCTCTTTGCAGATGACATAATTCTATACCTAGAAAATCCCAGAGATTCTCCCTAA
>CAUYQG010216401.1:0-17836 GCA_963574415.1 Tarsius wallacei | reverse complement strand
GTCTCACTCTGTCGCCCAGACTGGAGTGCAGTGGCCGCTCCCGGCCACCGCAGCCTCAACCTGCTGGGCTCCGGCGATCCTTCCGCCTCAGCCTTCCAAGAACATAAGTCTTTCAAATGTCTATGTTATTTTATTCATTCTTCCTCATAGCTACCAAGAACTAGGTCCTGTATCATCATAGACTTAATGAAGACCAATTATTTTTCCTCTCCCAAGTCATAGAATTCTTTGTGTCTTCAGTTAAATGCTATTTGCATGATGTCTCTTTATAATAGCCCTAAATATTTTTGTTATATGAGCTTTCTAAATTTTGAAACTATGCCTTGTTCACTTTTTGTGTTTGAAATCACTAGCAAAGACTTCATTAAGTATTTATTAATTTGTCACTTTGAATGTCTTTTAAATTTTCTAGTGCTTGAATCATCTTGCAAATCAGATTCTAATTTGTGTGTGTGTTGTGTGTGAGTATGTGTAGATAGTCGCTGACCAAGCAAGTCTTTGTTTTTCCATAATTTCTGACTTATAAGCATTTTTGTCTTTCTGTTTAATCACAAAAAGAAACAAACACTCAAACAATTATAATGAAATAAGCATTAGCAGGAATTGGATACTCTAAAAGATGAATAATGTGCACTTAGTGGACTTTGCTATTATTACCCTATATGTCTAAGCAACTTAGAAGGTAACAAATTATTATTGCTCAACCTGCTATGTGAAAAATGTTTAAAAATAATCTATCATATTGAATATGAAAGAATAATTTCAATCTCATTAGTCAACAATGAGTTAGGCCAAAGGGACCACATTTTATTTAACACTGTATTCCTTGTATCCAGTAAATAAAAGTTATCAGCTACAGTTATATAATGATCATAGAAATCTCACCACTCACATTTTCTTCTTTGGGAAGCAAAATTGACTGATAGCTCCAGCTACCATCCCTTTAATTTAATTCATCTCTGCATTCAGGCCACAAACATACTTCACCTAGGCTACTACCAACTAGCAAAGCAGCTTGGTGGAGTCACTAGTTGTGGCTCCTTCCTGTGAAATATGAAACTCCTCTCAGACTATTTAGATGTATATAATTCTTAGAGAGTGTATTAAATTTTGGAAAATATCTCATTTTTTTCATATACGAATATTATTGCTAAATTTTATATTATAAGGCTGCTACAGTTGTGTGCCCTGCAAACACAGGAAATTCTATGAAATTCTATCTTCAGAAAGAAATAAAAATTCTGAAAGTATAGATATTTATATTTTATGCTATATTATTGAATATATTCCTGACAAGAAAAATGATAAATTTTAATAAGGCATCATTAAGAACTGAATCCTCACACTGGCAATTTTATACATCTGATGGTTGGAAGAATTTTCCACAGATTAGCTTCTGGCTCGGTACATTTCAAATCCTGTTTCTCGTCTGCAAATACATACTGCTGGCCCCAGTCAACAAAGACTATGCTAATACAAGACAACTCCTGGCCCTGTGACTTAATGTCGCCATGTAGGTATGTTGGTGCACGGTGGGCAACATAAATATTTATGAAAGTTATTCTTACATGAGGAAGACTAACAAAAAAATTCACGCATAGAAGTGACTGTAATCACAAAAATCTCACTAAAAACTAACCGTATCCTCAACTCAAATCCTTCTCCGTCAAATCCCACTAATACTTAGACTTTCCAGTATGTGCAAGCAAAGCATGATGTGTGACAGAAAGGAAGTTTGAGCGGAAAGAGATAGCAATCATAACTAATTCAAGTTGAAATGCTTAAGCAATTTTTTAAAATATATATAGAAAATTTAAAAATAACTTTATGGATACATTTTACCAAGACCACCACGAAAAGGGTCTGGAAAAACCTGTGATCCTGAAGTTTCCACCCTATTAACTTCATCTTACATTTTTTCTTTGTTTCCATGAGTCTATCCATTTAATTCCACTTTTGCATTGACTACTTCTATTAGTAAGATCATCTCAAGCTCAAGAAAGAACCCTTAAACCACATTTAACTTCTACCTTTCACTCTTCCTTTCATTCAAGCTTTCACAGAATCATTTTAGTTTATCTCCAACACTTTATAAACTTTATCTTTTTCTGCCATTCTTTATGTGTAGCCTTATTCCAGGCCTGTTATCTGTTAGAAAATCGCCATGAGCTCACTGATCTCTCATATTAATGCTAGAGTTACATAGCATCAGGGTAGAACTGGTCATATCACTCCCACACAAAAACCTGAAGGAAAATAAAGTTCAAACTATGCAACAAGGAGTATAAAGACCACCTCAAGTTTTCTTCCCTTACTTCTCCAACAACTTTGCCAAATGTGGCATGACAGAATGTTTCAAATATCTTTGAATTACACTTATTCATTCTTCTACATATAACATTATTTTATCCTTCTGTCATCTGATAAGCCCCCAGGCACCTACCAAGAACTAGATCCTGTGTCATCATCTGCTTAACAAAGACCAATTATTTTTCCTCTTTCAAGTCACAAAGTTACTTTGTGTCTTCAATTAAACTGTATTTGTATGATGTCTCTTTATAATTAAACTTAATATTTTTGTTGCACAAACTTTCTAAATTTAGAAACTGTTACTTATTCACTTTATGTTTGCAATCACTAGTAAAGACTTCATTAAATATTTATCAATTTGTCACTTTGAATGTCATTTAATTTTCTAGTGCTTGAATCATCTTGCCAATCAGATTCTAATGCGTGTGTGTGTGTGTGTGTGTGTGTATGTAGTCTCTGATCAAGCAAGTCTTTTTATCCCATAATTTATAACTTATAAGCTGGGCTCGGTGGCTCAGCCTGTAATCCCGCGCCTTTGGGAGGCTGAGGTGAGTGGATTGCCTGAGTACGCGGGTTCGAGACCCGCCTGGGCAAGCGAGACCTCATGTCTACAATAAATCAAAAAATTAGCCGGGCGTGGTAGCGCGCGCCTGTAATTCCAGCTACTTGGAAGGCTGAGGCAGAAGGATCGCCGGAGCCCAGCAGGTCAAGGTGACCGGGAGCGGCCACTGCACTCCAGTCTAGGCGACGGAGTGAGACTCTAACTCAAAAATAATAATAATAATAATAATAATAATAAAACACCAGAACATTTATAACAGTATACTGAAATAAAAGTTATGTGACTGTGGTCTCTTCCTCAGAATACCTTATTGTACTGTCCCGTGAGTAACTGAAAACATGGAAAGCAAAACCACGAATAATGAGGACTGCTGTATATAGACTTCTGGGCTGGCCAGAAGCCTGGGAGTAAAAAAAGATCAACGGAAGATTGGTGAGGAGTCCCAGGGTAGAGGCAGGTTGACAGACATGCAGGGTTGAGCCCTGTCAGGATTGCTGTATCACACTTGAGTGCCCATTAAGAAGAATCCTTAAGGAAAAGGCACTGAACAACCAGTAAAGTGACTCAGCCAGCTGGTAGTAGCCAGTCTTTGTTACTAGCTGTCTCAGAGCTGGCATAATAAATGGCATATGAATGCACTGGCCGCGGGGACAGAGACAGAGGCTATGTATGGACTCAATTGTGTTGGCTTCCACTTAACAAGGCTGATCTTAGATATGGGTGCCTTTGAATGCTCAGCCTGTTGGTAACAAATATCAGTCCTGAGCTCTGGGTCTGGCACTATTTCAAGGAAAGCCCAATGGGCCACTTGGTGGCAATCACCCCTGCTCTCCTGGAGAGGTCAGCAGTTCATCTTCGCAGGGATAGGTACCAATTTCAAAATGAATTTGTCCTTTCTGCCCACGGAGCCTCCACCCTGCACCCGGGGAGTCTATGGAATCTCTGATCTAGTCTCAGAATCCCAAATAACACAGCATCCAACAGGACACTCACTTTACGGAGAAGGAGAGAAGGGAGCGGATCCACAGGAGGGCTCACTGTATCACATATGACACATAGCCACACGTGATGGCGTGCCTCTGTAGTTCCAGCTGCTTGGGAGGCTGAGGTCAAAGGACTGCCTGAGCCCAGCAGGCTGAGGCTGCGGTGGCCGTGAGCGAGCCACTGAACTCCAGCCTGGGCAGAGTGAGACTCTAATTCCAAAAAAAAAAAAAGTCATATATGACACCACCCAAAAGCAGCCAGCTTCAGAATTGGGGAGCCACCCCTTAAAAGCGCAGCAGGAACACAGGCTCAGAGGCGGTACCCTGCATGGGTGGGATGCAGTGGGGTGCAGTGTGTGCAGAAAGTCAGAGGTCCTGTGGGGTGTGCTGTGTCGGCAGAAGGAAAATCACACCGGGCTGAGGATCCATGGGTGAGAGCAAGACCTGACTCCCCATCACTCCCACTGCGAAGGCGCCTTCACGGCCGCCTAACTGGTTCAGCGGATACTTCCTGTCCCCACACCTTTGGGCTGCAAGGTTAGAGGCCTGGTCCCCAAAGGAGCACCCAGGGGGCACAGCAAGACACATTCTGTGTGTGTTTGTGTATGTACCTTTATGGGATATGCGTGAGGTCATGAGTGTGTGTGTGTGGTAGTGAGTGTAATGTGTGTGAATGTGGAAGAGCTTTCTGCATGTGTGTGCACGTGTGTGGCATGTGTGTGGTATATATGTGTGTGGTTTGTGGGTATGTACATATAGTGTGTGAACATGTGTATTGTACATAGAGGGAGTATGTGCATGAAGGTGATTTGGGTAGTGAGTGTCAGATGTGATGTATATGGTGGGACGTGTGTATGGTATGAATATGTGGTAGGTACATATGTACATCTATGACATGGAGCATGTTTCGTAGGTACCGTGTAATTGGCATTGTGCATGTGCATGTATGTGGCATGTATATGTGTGAAATGTGGGTGGGAGGGGGTCCATATGAATATATTTTTGGGGTCAGGAAGTATGTGTGTAGGAGGACTTGTGTATGTATGTGGTATGTGCAAGGCATGTGCATGTATGATGTGTGTATAATGTGTACATGTGTGTAGTATGTGGGAATGTGTTTTTATGTGTGTGGTATATGTGTGTGTTTTGTAGTATTTGTCCATGTGTACAAGAGTGGTATGTATATTTGCGTAGCATGTGATATATGATATATGTAGATGTGTGAGCTATGTGTAGTATGTATTTATGTGATATTCATGTCTACATGTACAGTGTGTATAGAATTGGATAGAATGATGGGTGTGGCACATGTACGTACATGGCATATACAAGTGTGATGTGGGGTGTGGGTGATTTGTATACATGTGTGGTACCATACATATGTGGTACACATGTGTGGTATCTGTGTGTACAGGTGTGTACTGTATGTGGTGTATGAGCATGAGTACAGCATGAGGATGATGTGTGCGTGTGTGTGATACACATAGACATGTATGTATGTGCTATGTGTGGCATGCACTGTGTGGCATGTGTGTAAAGTGTGTGGTGTGTGTACATGTGTGTGGTGCATGCAGTGTGTCTACTTGTGAGTGGTATATGTGTGTGGTCTCTGTGTGGTAGATATGCGCCTATATGTTTTGTGCATGTCGTATGTGTACCCATGCTGTATGTTTGGTGTGCGATGTGTATACAAGTGTGTGGTATGTGATGCATGCATGTTTCTGTGGTCTGTGTGTGGTCGGTATGTGTGGGATGTCTGTGTGAGGTGTGTGTAGAGTGTGTGTATACATGCATGGTACATATAGTGTGTGAACATGGTGGCGAACATCCAGTGTGGTCTGTGTGTGATGTGCATGTGTGTCCACGTTTGGTGTGTGTGCTCGTGTACTTAGGTGTGGCGCATGGAACATGTGTGGTGTGCGCATGACACGGTGTAGGGAGTGTGTGGCCTTCTCACCGAGCAGTGAGGACGCCCTCTGGGAGAGCAACTTGTGTCTCTTCTCTCCCTTATGTCCTCCCCGGAGCACCTCCGCACTCAGCCAGGGCTGGAGAGTCTGCTTGGCTGGGGGCATCCATTTCCCCAGCAACTCCCAGGCAGGGGCTCCCGCAGGCTTTCTAAGCCGCACGCCCCACCCCCCACACACCCCACCGCCAGCACAGGTGTGAACCTGGCCGCCAGCTAGTGCCTCGATCCAGCAGTGCATGTGAGCACACGGCTGCACACCCGCCCAGCCTGGCTGCAGTAGAGCTGCCTTCTTAACGAGCAGGCGGGCTCATCAGCACCAAACGCAATCTATAATTCCATGTTACATCGCCTTTTGGCTCTGTTTTGTCTTTGCAGACAGCAGATCTCATCTGTTGGAAGCTGCATATGGCTCGTTCAGGAGACAGGATTGGGGAGGGGCGACAGCAGGGATCGCAGGCCAGAAGCCACCTTCTCATCCTTCTCTTTTTATATTTTTTCCAGCCTTTAAAAATGTGTTTCCCTTTCTTGGCTTAACCTTCTCTCGCCCACCCATTAAAAACGGTGGACCTGTAGCAGCAAGTACCTACTCTGTGCCAGGCACACTTATACATGATCTCTGATCTTGCAACCGCCAGCAAGGTTAGCATTCCGACCTCATGTACAGATCAGGAGACTGAGGCTGGGAAGTTAAAGGACCTGCCCTCATGGAGCTGTATTGATGGGAAGCCAGGTCTGTCGGGGTTTTCCCTTGATACCTTAAACAACGGGCCCCCTACACTATAGGTATTGTTTAGCATTGTCCTGGTTCACTGCAAAGGGAAAGACACCCCACACATACCGACCACACGCAGACCACAGAAACATGCATGCATCACTAAGTTTCTTCCCTGCCTAGCCTCTATTACAAGGAAAATGCTGCATTCTCATGTAAATGTCTCCTGAAATTTCAAAAAGCCGTCTTTTGCATGACTTCTCTTGTCATCTTCATAATCCAAAAGACGAAGATGGCAATCTAGAGATGCCCAGAAAACACCCCAGCTTTTCACTACCCAGAATGCACTGAGCAGGAGCTCCTGTCCTGAGGGCTCTGTCATGAGTCTGTGTCTTCAAGGGACTGGTTCCTTGGCCAGTGCTGATTCGCTGTAGCGATAAACCATGCCCCGCGTCGAGTAAGTACACTCTTGCCATTTATTTCGGTTCGGTCATCTGGGATTTGCAAAGGCTTGTTTGTGGCAAAGATGTGCCCTGCCACACCTTTCCTCCTGTCACCTGACCTGCTACTGACTACAAGGATATGTCTGTTGCAGGGAAGCGGGAGGGGAAATACAACGTAATGGTAGTGAACGGAACTTTGGAGTAAGACCTCTGGGGTTCAACTCCTGCTGACTGTCTACACAGCCTTTGTGATGTGGGCAGTTTGCCTAAATTCCCTAGGCCTCAGTTTCCTCACCTGTTGTTGTGAGGAAAGTCATGTACGCAAAGCTCTTAACACGATGGCTGGCACACGGTGAAAGTGCAAGATGTTAACTATTATCATTAGGGTTTTTATTTGGAGTGAATAGGAGACTGTGAAATTTGCATGATTGTACTTTTACAGTAAGCCATTAATGATGCATTCATTTAGTTTTCTACTCCCAAAGAACATAGATTTGATTAATTATAACAAGAATTTAAAATATTTCCATTATTCAGAAATAACCTACAGAGAGTCTAAGCCTATCCCTACCTTCCTCCCTTCTTCCCAGTCTTCTTCTCTCTTTTTTTAAAAGAAAGAAATAGCAATTATGTAGTCAGTTTCCTGGTTCTTCCTCTCCCTGGTGACAGGCTAAGCCTTAACCTTGATTAGACAGCATCGCATGTGATCTAAGTTCACCCCACCCTTCAGCCCAGCTGCTGTTTCACCAGGCTCTGGGCGCAAACCTTGTGTGATCCACCCTGGCTAAGCATCAGAACATTGGCAAGGCTAAGCGGCTATAGAATTTTTATTTTAAACAGCTATCTACATACTTGCATAATTTTATTTCTCTAAGGCAAAAAGTGGACCATTTTGTCTATGCTACAGGACAGTCCTGTCCCTCAGAAAATGCCTGAGCATGTGACGTTGTTTTGATGCTTGAGAAAGAGTTCTAAACCCAGACCATGTCCACAAATCTCCTAGCCTACCTACACTGGCAGTATTTCTGGCCTTGAAACACTTTCTGCTTGCCCTTTTATGAATGCAAATAAAGCCGGATCTCTTGACAAAGCAAATTAAGGGTAATAGATGTTTTTTGTACTTCCTGTGACTCAAATCAAACCTATTTCTCAATCATAAAGTATGAAAAGACAGAGATCAGGTTGACATTAAAGAAAATTGAACATTGATAAATGAATTGCTTTCACTAAGTCTCTCAGGTTCTCTCTCTCTCTCTCTCTCTCTCATGCACACACACCCAGGTAAAGGTATCTCTGAAGGATACCTATTTTCTGCAGATCATGCTTATGTTAATCTCAGTTCAAACACAGATGCAGCCAGGCTCGGTGGCTCAGCCTGTAATCCCGCGCTTTGGGAGGCTGAGGTGAGTGGATTGCCTAAGCCTGCGGGTTCGAGACCCGCCTGGGCAACTTGGTGAGACCTCATCTCTACAATAAATCAAAAAATTAGCCGGGCGTGGTGGCGCGCACTTGTAGTTCCAGCTACTTGGAAGGCTGAGGCGGAGGGATCGCCGGAGCCCAGCAGGTCGAGGCTGCGGTGGCCGGGAGCAGCCACTGCACTCCAGTCTGGGTGACAGAGTGAGACTTCAACTCAAAAAAAAAAAAAAATCAAACACAGATGCACGGAGGACATTAGCGGGTCAGTCATTTTCATCCACAAAGCTTTAGATTCCACTAAATTATTACAACTGGACAGTGCACTTCCCAATTTTGTGTCCAGACCTATTCACTAATAGAATGACCTCCTTGTTATGGGTGAAAATAGATCTGATGCTAGAGCTGCTACAAATTTTATCAGCATTTAATCTTGAAACTGTGAGTTACTGCAGCCTGTATGTGTTGGTACCTCACTTTGATTAAAAATGAGATAAATCAGTGAGAGAGTTCTTTCATCCAAAGCCATGTTCCTTTCACATGAAGGTCCTAGACGTGCTAATTGGACGAAACAGGAATCGTGTTTCTTTCCACATTCAGGTTTAGATCCTGACCTGTTTTGTGTCAAGAATTCACAGAATGTCTAACCCGTACCATCCAGGTGGTCTTGATTCACCGATGATTTCCTTAAATCATAGAGTGATGTTACATGCAATTCCAAAATTAAGGAATGGAAAGATCAAAGGGAATTTTTTCCTAAAGCCTTAAAGTGTTCTAGGAAAAGACAATCAGAACTTTGATGCCATTTTCTGTCCCATGTCATAGAAATTTTGAGGACAGGAGAAAAATCTAACTCCCATTGGTGACACCAGTGACGCCCTCACTGGGAGAGGTGATCTGAAAGGTCTTCTATCCTGATGATCAATTGAGCAGTTAGTCTCTACTTGCTTTAGGGTTCATTGGTTTGCTCTCTAATCTCAAAAATGTTTAGAAAATTTGACCTTTAGTAAAATGGGCAGATCCTATTTTTTTTCCTGTTAAATATTTATTTTGAAGATTTTGAAGAAAACTATGGTAAGGTAAGTTTCCATGCCAAGATGCCCATTCTCTAAACTTGAAAATAAAATGGAACTGTTTATAGGGAAAGAAATGTACAAACCCGGTTCCTCAATGCTGGATCCAATCTTGATGGGAAGGAAAAGAAGCCAATGTCTGCCACCGTCAGTCCCCCATCTCCCAAGACGCAGGCGCCCCCAAATAGTGTTGCCAGATGAAATATAGGACCCCAGTTAAGTGTGAATTTCAGATCGCAAATGCTGTACTAGGGGGATCCCTCCCCGCAAAAATGGAATTATCTTTGGAGGATGTGACCTTTGTAGTACAGGCTTCCCCTGCTAGGTAAGTGTTCTAGGAACCCATTGGCATCAGTGGACCAGCTAGTGATGCAAGAGGTTGCAGTTGGCTTCAGCGAATTTTTCTTTGGAGATTCTTTCAATGCATTTGCCCATTTCATGTTTGGTGATTTATGAGCTCACCACGCTGAGTTTTCAGCAGTTTTTGGCCAAAAACAGCATGACCCCCATGCCCTACACTCCCTTTTCACCCCATCTCACCTCAAGTGACTTTTTTCTTTGTTTTCCTGGCTGAAAAAAAGTCCTCAAAGGAAAACATTTTGCCGATGTGGAAGAGAAACAAAAAACGGCCGCAGCACTAAAAGGCATCAAAATGGATGAGTTCAAAAACTGTTATGAGCAGTGGAAAAAGTGTCTCGATAGGTGTATTGCATCAAGTGGAGAGTACTTTGAAGGTGACTGAGGTTTAAGCATGTAAAAATAAATTCCACTTTTGGGAGGTTTCCCTCAGATAGGCTCTTTCATTCGCTCAAGTTGGCTACCCTACCTTGAAGCCTTTAAGCGAATGTTCCACTGCTATCCTGGGGGTTCAGAATTTAAGAAACTGATAATCCCACAGAATGAAGAGCAGGGAAGTGCCTAAACCTTACAGATGACCAAAAGAAGGTCCAAGAGATAAAAACCATTTTCTAAGAACACTTAGCTAACTAATGAACAGCCAGCACCAAACCCCTCCCGTGACTCTCAAGGCAGTAAGGAACAGCACCACCTTACACTGTTACTTGAAGAGTTAGACTTTCACTTTTTTAAATTAATTTCTTTTTTTGAGTCGGAGTCTCACTCTGTCACCCAGGCTGGAGTGCAGTGGCACACTCCCGGCCACCACCGCCTCGACCTGCTGGGCTCCGGCGATCCTTCCGCCTCAGCCTTCCAAGGAGCTGGAACTACAGGCACGTGCCACCACACCTGGCTCATTTTTTGATTTATTGTAGAGAGGATATCTCACCATGTTGCCCAGGCTGCTCTCGAACTCCTGGGCTCAGGCAATCCTCTCCCCTTGGCCTCCCAAAGTGCTGGGATTACAGATGTGAGCCACTGCATCCGGCCTCACTTTGACTTTAGAATTAGCACATGGGCACATGTACCCTGTTTCTCTGTGCTTCTCTCTAATAGAGCATTAGGAACACAGGACAAAGTAAATTCTATCACATGAGAAGGGAAATAGAAACTGACGGCAGAAGCTCACACCTGTAATCCCAGCACTTTGGGAGGCTGAGGCAGGAAGATTGCTTGAGCCCAAAAATTTGAGACCAGCCCGGGCAAGATAGTGAGACCTCATCTCTACAAAAACTCAAAAGTTACCTGGGCATGGTGGCACCCACCTGCAGTCCCAGCTACTTGGAAGGCTGAGGAGGAAGGATTGCCTGAGCCTAAGAGGTTGAGACTGTGGTAAGCCGTGATCATGCCACTGTACTCCAGCCTGGGTGACAAAGTGAGATCCTGACTGAGGGAGAGAGAGAGAGAGAGAGAGAGAGAGAGAGAAACAGAGCTGGCTACCCCCATTAGCAAGGGGTGGCGGGGAGTTGGTGGCCGGTCAAAAGAGGCAAATTACACAGAACACAACACACATTAGTATCTCAATAAATTATCCTGCTACATAGGCTTTCACATGTCAGGTTTTCCCAAAGTGGGGTACACTCACGTTAGCAACTCATGATGACTGTGGTTCGTTATGGAATTTTCCCCTGGAGACCTTTCAGAATCGGCTAGAAAACCATCTGTCATTGTTAGCCAGGCTGCAGCTTCACCAAGAGACCTGTGGGAGGATGAATTTAAATGACTTCCCCAGAACTCTTCTGAACCTTGGACTCTATGAAAATTTAAACAACTAATATTATAATGTTCAAACCTAAGACTAGAATGAATGAGAAAGTAGCTTGGTTTATTACAGAGCTTCAGTATTACTCAGGGCTTTACAGAATCAAGGAAATCCCTCTAAAGGCCATGGGAATGCTCTGGATGCTTTCCTGAAATGCACGAGAAGGACATCGCATATCAGGTCGAAGATGATTAAGGGCGCTATTTATATGCATATAGGATGCCAAATTTCTTTGCATGGGACACACCAGAGAACCTTCAAAACAGGGATTGTTCTGCACTGTTGGTGAGAATGTAAACTAGTTCAATCATTGTGGAAAGCAGTGTGGTGATTTCTCAAAGAACTCCAATACAATGCAGAAATCCCTCTCAAGGGAATATACCCTGAGAAACAGAAATCACTTTACCATGAAGACACCTGCAAATGTATGTTTATTGCAGCACTATTCACAATAGCAACAACATGGAACCAACACAGATGCCATCAAAAGTGGACTGGATAAAGAAAATGTGGTACATGTACATGATGGAATATTATGCAGCCATAAAGAAGAACAAAATCATGGCCTTTGCAGCAACATGGATGCAGCTGGAGACCATCATACTAAGTGAACTATTATGGAAAGAAAGAACTGAACACTGCATGTTCTCACTCATAAGTGGGCCCTTCTCACTGGTCACAACAAGCACAAGGGTGGGACTGGCAGACGCTGGTAAACACTAGGGGAGGGAGGGAGGAGGGCGGGACACATGACAACACACCGGGCACCTGGTTGACTATCAGGGAGAGAGAGGGCCAACAAGAAACCCCAACTTCACCTGCATACAACCTATTTATGTAGTAAGGCCAAATGACCAAAAACGTAAGCCATGAGCATAGGATTGGAATGGTTTCCCGTATGTGTGTGTGTGTGTGTGTGTGTGTGTGTATGATATATTATATAATTTCTGTGTGGCCCAAGACAATTCCTCTTTACTAAATGCAGCCCATGGAAGCCAAAAGTTTGGACACCCTGATCTAACCTATTCAATTTTCCAGTGAAGAAGCAAGGGACTCATGACCGAACTCATCGCTTAGTCTTTACTGTTAGGGAAAATCCCTTTCCCCATACCCGATGTGTCTTTCCAGGTAGAAGGAGTCTCATTAACAAAAAACTCCTGGCCTCTCTCCCTACATCCCTCATTTATTTTGCCCCAGGGAAGAAAGAGTGACCTAATATAACAGGGGCCTTTGGAAAATACACAGGGTAAGTGACACCTCGCCTCTTCTCTTTTCCTTGGGACTAAGTTGCCCACAAGAAACCTGTCCCACTTGCCTCTTCAAAGACAGACTCTCTCCTGAAGGGAGGAATGAGATGGGCCGCTCAGATCCAGTGCTTTTGCATGAGTCAGTTTGCTTAAATCTAGTATTTGGTGATTAGGAAGACTGCTTGTCTTTCATAGAAGCCACATTCTTGAGTATCAGCTCTTGTAAAAATATAGGTGAAAAATTTGGCTGCCGTCTACATTAGGCTTTTGCCTTATCTGTCATTTTTTAATTTCTGAGTTTCAGCAGATGTGTCAGGACCCCTCAAATCTCCACGTCCCTGTGGGGGGTTCCTGAATGGCCTCAGGTTCCAAACCACTTTGAAAATCTCATGTTCTCTCTCCTCAGAAACATGCATTTCCTAAAGCCCCTATGTGGATCTCAGTCAAAATACCTCTGGTCTGTTTTTAGGATGAATTTTAAGAGGTAAGATGTACAGAAGGTCAAAAACACTTCCTAAGCTCCTCCTAGGAGCAACTAAAAAAAAAAAAAGGAATTTGCCAAACGTCTGCCATACAAACGCTCAGTAAGTCTGGACTCACGCCAAGTTTGATTTATTCTATGAATTAAATATGCGGTTACTGCCGACTGTTGTGTAGCAGGGTGTCGCCAGGTACCAAGTGCGACAGATGAAGAAGAGTAAGATAACAGTCTCGACCTCAAGAAGCTCAAAGTCTAAGAAGAAAACACAATGATAAGTTTTTTTTAAAAAATACAACGTACTTCACAACTGTAAGATGGATTCCGCTCTTGCCAATGGAGTGATTTTGGAAGTGGTGTGGGCACATTTCAGTTCCCATCCTTAAAAGAAAGGTAACAAACTTCCATCTTCTCCCTTCCCAATAGCTGGAATGCGTCTGCGATGCTGAAACTTAGAGCATCCCTCTTGAGCGCTGATATAGTTTGGGTATTTGTCCTCTGAAATCTCATGTTGAAATGTCATCCCCAATGTTGTTGGAGGTGGGGCCTGGTGGAGGTGGCTTGGGTCATGGGAGTGGATCCCTCGTGAACGGCTTGGTATTGCTCTTGGGGTATTGAGCAAATTCTCACTTTATTGGCACCTTCCTGCTCCCTCTTGCTTCCGTGCTGATCACATGACACGCCGGCTCCCGCCTTGCCTTCCACTATGAGTGTAAGCTTCCTGAGGCCTCATCAGAAGCAGATGCCACTGCAAGATACTTCTTGTACAGCTTGCAGAGCTCTGAGCCAAAATAAACCTCTTTTCTTTGTAAATGATCCAGTCTCAGGTACGTCTTTCTAGCAATGCAAAACAGACTAAGACAAGACCCAGGAAGGAAGCAGTTTGTGGAGGATGAAAGAACAAGAATTTACAAGAAGTCTGGGTTGCTGGCACCACTGAATCAACACACCTGTCCTGGAATATTTGCCTGGATTTTTCTGTGAGAGAGAAATAAACTTCTATCTTATTTAAGAAATGCATTGTTAGGTCTTTTTGTTACAGCAGCCAAACCAACATCTAAAATTTAAACTAATGCAATGTACAGAGGCACCGAGTCATGGGAGAAGCAGCATATTCCTTGCGGTATGCTGGCAGCATGTCTTTTCCTTCTTGTGTTATAGACATAGAAAGATTAACATCTTTGTTCCAAGGATCTGCCTTCCAGCTACCAGCCCACCCTGTGTCTATGTGCCGTGACTGACCCACCTACCCATCCATCTGCTGTCAGAGGTACGAGAAACAGAGTACCTCCCCATCACCATGGCAACAGCCCCTCTGTTATCTCACCCAAGGATGTTGCCTGCCCGCCTGAAAAAACTTTATATACCCCCCAGCCTCAAACATTCGGGATTACGCTTTTCTTAGCATCTGTCCCCTCTCTGCCCTTGGAGAGTGAATGCATCCATTCTCTGACCTACTTTCCATGCAAATCTTTGCTTTACCCATGGCACTGACCTAACAGAAACCAAGAAAAATAAATGGTATATCTTCTAGCAAGTCACAAGAATGGAATCAGAGCTAGGACGTTCTCGCGTTTCCAAGTTCAGTACTTGTTTTACTTAGGATGTCTAGTGTACCAAGATAGTCCTGGAAACAAACCTTTCTAAAACATTCCAAGCAGTTGACCAGTGGCTGCCATGGGCTAATCACTTTGTGGAGAATGAAATACCAAGCAAAAGCCAACTTCCTGCTTTTATGTCTTTGGTGACAGAGGTTACCTAAAAAACAAAAATGAGTATATTATCGCTTACTCTCATGAGTTCTCTTAATGGAACAAACAAGGACATGCAAGAACACATCACATAGGAATCTGACCTTGATGAGGTCACATGGTTAAGCTGTGCCTTAAAAAAAGGGGGGACTTAACCAAATGGAGAACAAGAGAGAATATTCTTCAGGTGGAAGCAATAGCACGTGCAAAGGCCCTGTGGTGGGAAGAAGCATGGCAGGTGTGAGGAACTGGATGAGCCTGGATAAAGTGCAGAGAAACTGGGAGAGAATGGTGTATGTTGAGATGGAAAGATAGACAGGGCCTAGCTACACAGGGCCTTGAAGGCCATGTTCAGGATCTTGGTCTTCAACCTCAGAATACTTCATCTCTCAGGGAGGATGCAAGCAGAGAATGAGGAGAGAGATGAGAATGGCATGATGTTATGTGCAAATTGAATGCTGTATGGTAAAGAACAGATGGGATGGGGGTGCAGAGTGAATGCAGGGAGATTATTGCAGCTGTCTAGGCAAGACAGGGTGATCATTAGGACCAGAGTTATATCTGGGAGTGGAGAGAGTTGTTAGCTGGAGGCCAATTTCCTGACATAAAAGAGAATCGCACCTGTTATGCTTTGAATATGTGTCGCTCTAAAATGCCTATGATGAAAGCTCATCACCAAGGTGATAGTATTAGCAGGTGAGGGTTCTGGTAGGTGATTAGGACATGAAGGCTGCACACTTGCGAAGGGGAGTAATGCCCTTATAAAAGAGGGTTCCGAAAGGTGCTTTCCTCTTTCACTCTCCCGTTGTCTGAAGACATAGCAAGAAGGAACCATCCTGGCCGGGCACAGTGGCTCACACCTGTAATCCTAACAATTTAGGAGGCGGAGTTGGGCCAATTGCTTGAAGAGTTCGAGACCAGCCTGGGCAACATAGCAAGACCTTGTCTCCACAAAAAAAATATTTAAAAAATTAGCTGGGTGTGGTGGCGCACACCTGTAGTCCCAGTTACATGGGATGCTGAGGTGGAAGGAACACCTGGGCTCAGGAGTTCAAGGCTGCCATGAGTTGCAGTCGTCACGATCATGCCACTGCAGTTCAGCCTGAGTGGCAGAGTGAGACTCTGACTCAAAAAAAAAAAAGAAGGTATCATCTTGGAAGAGGAGAGTGAGACCTCACCAGACACCGAATCTACTGGCACCTAGACCTTGGACTTCCCAGCCTTCAAAATGGTGAGAAATAAATGTCTGCTGTTTATAAATTACCCAGTCTACGGTATTTTGCTATAGCAGCAGGAATGAACCAAGACAACACTTTCAGCTAAGTGCACTGAGTTCACCTAGATATCTCAAAAGAAGCAAAAATGAAACTTTCAAATTATGTGAACTGTGAGTTGCAAGTGTATCAAAGTTCCAGAATCCACTATGGCAAATACTTGCTTTTGCTAGAAGTCTCGCCATGTTTTTACCCCTTATTTTTGCATTTGTTTTACCTTCTGCCTCTCCTTGGCGGTGAAAGAGCCAACAGATCTCGAATCCTCTAAGTTACACTCAGAATCATTCCTATCTGGGCCTTCCCCTAGAAAAAAGCATGCGCCCTCTTTGTGTATACGTGTTAAATGACTATAGAGACATCCATGGTCATCACATTCTCTGGGTATGCCTCTACTGCTTTGTTTTGCTTCAGGCTGTGTTTGTTTTTATGCTACTATTCTACTAAAACAAAAACTGGGGAAACAGTGCTCTCTTTGCTGTCTAAAAATATCTCTGTAAATATTCTTCAAAAGCTCATAAGCTACTTGAGAGAAACTATTTCCCTCCCTTTTTCCACCAAAAGCACAAAGATAAGTTATTCCTTGATGAAATTATTGACTATACATCCCACAGGACTTCCTTCAATAGCAAGTAAATATTCCCTCAATAACAACAGTTGTGGAGTGGAATAAGAATGGAATCGCATGGAGAGTATGAAAATTCTGGGTTTTAATAAAATATTTCTGCAGGGACCCAGGGACAATGGTTTTACCTAAAAGGGACCTGGTGACTCAAACAGCTTCTCCCACCACCCTCCCCAACTCACATAGTAGGGATGAGGGGCTGCAGCCTGGCGGGGTGTGTCTTCTAGGGTTTACCTTATTCCTGTTCTTGGTTAAAAAGTCATGGGCTTGGGTCTATGTTGAAGTCTAGGCTGATCAATTGTCCTAGTTTGCCTGGGACTGAGGGGAACACCCAGACATTGAACCTTTTGCTTTAACACTGGGATAATTTAGGGAAAACTGAGATAAGATGGCTACCCTCCCTAATATCTACTGTTCATTAATTTTCTAAAGGCACTTAAGCACTGGTCAGTCGATAAATATTTATTAAGTACTTATGTCTACTCAGTACTCTGCACTGAGAGATATATTTTTTTAAAGCATAGATAAGTCATGAGGTCCATCTTTTGCCTAAAATTCTGTGGCTTCCCAATTGCTTTCTAGAAGTTTATCATCTAATTTTTCAGAATATGCAATGACTGTTTACTAAATATTACTTGTCAGGCACTGTGGCTGCCCCTTAAGATGCAAAGATGAATGAGAGACAAAGTCTGGGCTGGGCTCGGTGGCTCAGCCTGTAATCCCAGCACTTTGAAAGGCCAAGGCGAGTGGATTGCCTGAGCCCGCGGGTTTGAGACCCACCTGGGCAACTCGGCGAAGCCTCATTTCTACAATAAATCAAAAATTAGCCAGGTGTGGTAGCGCA
>CAUYQG010216399.1:0-13553 GCA_963574415.1 Tarsius wallacei | reverse complement strand
CGGCTAATTTTTTGATTTTATTGTAGAGATGAGGTCTCGCTTGCCCAGGCGGGTCTCGAACCCGCGGGCTCAGGCAATCCACTCACCTCAGCCTCCCAAAGGCGCGGGATTACAGGCTGAGCCACCGAGCCCGGCTTGTATATATATTTACATTTGTTATATCCTCTTTTTGAGTGAATCCCTTTATCATTATATAATGACCTCCTCTTTTTGCAGTTTTTTACTTAAAGTCTATTTTTATCTGCTACAAGTATGGCCACTCCTGCTCATTTTTGGTTTCTGTTTGCACAGATATCTTCTTCCATCTCTTCACTTTTAGTCTATGTTTGTCTTTAATAGTGAGGTGTGTCTCTTATAGGCAGCATATGTACAGTTGGGTCTTGTTTATTTTTCAGCCATTCGGCCACTCTATGTCTTTTAATTGGAGAATGGAATCAATTTATATTCAAGGTTATTATTGATGGGTATAGACGTACTTCCATTTGGTAATTGTTCTCTTGTAGATTCTTTCTTCCTTTCTTCCTCTTTTATTGTTTACTGCTGGAGTTTAGTAGTTTTCTGTGGAGTTAAGATTTATTTCCTTTATCTTTCTTACTTGTTTATCTGTTGTAAATTCTTTTTTAGTGGTTACCACGAGACCAACATAGGGTCTTAAAAAGACTATTTTAAACTGATAATAACTTAACTTTGGTTGTATAAAAATACTCCAGACTTTTTCCATCTCTTCACAATTTGTATTTTTGTTGCTTTAATTTACATCTTTACCTACTGTGTTTTCCTTAGCCACTAATTGTAGCTGTTGTAGCCATGCTTGTTTTTGACTTTTTTTTTTTTTTTTTTTCTGACACCGAGACAGAGTCATACTCTGACACCCAGGCTGGAGAGCAGTAGTGCAATTATAGCTCACTGCAGCCTCAAACTCCTAGGATCAAGCAATCCTCCAGCCTCAGCCTCCTAAGTAGCTAGGACTACAGGTGCATACCACTGTACCGAACTATTTAAAAAAAATTTTTGTTGTTGTGTTGAGACAGGGTCTTGCTGTGTTACCTAGGCAGGTCTGGATCTCCTGGCCTCAAACAATCCTTCCACCTCAGCTTCCTGAAACACTGGGATTATAGGTGTGAGCCACTGCACCTAGCCTGGTTTTTACAATTTTGATTTGTACTTTTCATACTAGAAGACTGAAAGATATAGCACCGTTACAGCACTGGAGTATTCTCAGTTTGATTATGAATATACTTCTACTAGTGAGTTTTATACGTTATGTGTTTTCATGGTAGTAATCATTGTTCTTTAACTTCTAGTTGTAGTACCCCTTAAGCATTTCTTGTTGGACTGTTCTAGTGGTGATATATTCCTTCACTTTTTGTTTGTCTGTGAAGGTCTTTATTCTGCCTTAATTTCTGCAGAATAGTCTTGTTGAAAATACTATTCTTGACTAGTCTAAACCCCTGCTCCAGCAGCCACTGCAGTGAACTGATAAAGCATGCACTAGTGTCAAACAAAGTTAGAAGTTAGTTATTTTTTTCTTTCAGCTCTTTGTCATTCCATTCTTTCCTTGCCTGGAGGATGTCTGTTGAGAAACCTGTGGACAGTCTGATGGGGATTTCCTTATATGTGACTTGATGCTTTTCTCTTATACACTTTTAGAATTCTCTCTTTGTCTTTGACTTTTGGCAATTTGATTATAACATGCCTCAGAGAGGATATTTTGGGGTTGAACCTAATTGAGGATGTTTGCGCTTCCTGGCTCTGGATGTTCATATCTCTCTAAAGACTTGAAACATTTTCAGCTATTATTTTGTTAAACAAGTTTTCTGTACCTTTTCCCATCTCTTTTCCCTCAGGCATTTTTATAATGCAAATATTTGTTTGCTTAATGGTGTCCTGTTCCTGTAAGTCTCCTAAGTTTTCTTTTGATTCTTTTTTTTTTTCTCTAACTAGGTAATTTCAAAAACCTATCTTCAAGTTCAGAGTTTCTTCTTCTTCTTCTTCTTCTTCTTCTTCTTGTTCCTCCTCCTCTTCCTCCTCCTTCTCCCCGCTCTCCCCCCTCCTCCTCCCTCCCTCCCTCCTCTTCTTCATCATGCTCTCCTTCTTCTTCCTTTTTATTTACTTATTTATTTTGAGTTGGAGGCTCACTCTGTCACCCAGGTTGGAGTACAGTGGCACGCTCACAGCCACCCCAGCGTCAACTTGCTGGGCTCAGGCAATCCTTTCGCCTCAGCCTTCCAAGTAGCCAGAACCACAGGCCCGCACTACCATGCCCAGCTAACTTTTGATTTATTGTAGAGATGAGGTCTTACCAAGTTGCCCGGGCTGGTCTCGAACCCCCGGGCTCAGGCAATCTACTCGCCTCGGCCTCCCAAAGTGCTGGGATTACAGGCTGAGCCACTGAGCATGGCCTCTGTCACCCAGGCTGGAGTGCAGTGGTATATAGCTCAGTGCTCACTGAGTAGCTGGAACTACAGGTGTGAGTCACTGTCATGCCCAGCAAGATACTGTTTTAAGCACTGGGGATAGATATGGGGCTGTCAGGCAACGCATCTTTATTATACTGTGCTTGTAAAAGTCAGAAAAACATAAAGAAAAAGAAAGTAGAATGGACTTTTTTTTGTTTTGAATTGGAATCTCACTCTGTCACCTAAACTGCAGTGCAGTGGCCGCTCCTGGCCACTGCAGCCTCGACCTGCTGGGCTCCGGCGATCCTTCCACCTCAGCCTTCCAAGTAGCTGGAACTACAGGCGCGCGATACCACGCCCAGCTAATTTTTTGATTTATTGTAGAGTTGAGGTCTCGTCAAGTTGCCCAAGCGGGTCTCAAAACCACGGGCTCAGGCAATCCACTCACCTCAGCCTCCCAACGCGTGGGATTACAGGCTGAGCCACCGAGCCCAGCTAGACCACTTTTAAGAATTTGAGATTATAGAGTTTCGTAATCTTTTATTTATTTATTCATTTAATTATTTTTACTTAACAGTATAAGTAAGCACATTTTTAAGCCACCATCAGTGACAGGCAGAACTTTTATAGTTAGCTGTGTTTTGCTGCTGCCCTGTAGCTACTGTTCATGCTGAGGGAGAGAGAGGGGGGAGAGAGAACGGGGGGGCGGGGGGGGCGGGGGGGGCGGGGGAGAGATTAGCATTCTCATTTTTAGGATTCTCCCTGAATATTTCCTTAGCTTATATTTTTCAGAAGTAGAATTTCTAGAAATGGAATTGATGCTTTTTAAAGACTCTTGGTATATATTGCAAAATCAATTTCAGAATGGTTCTACTAGTTTACACTGTGACCACCAGTAAATGAAACCAACTTGTCTTAATCTTCAGTAATGCTGGGTTATCACTTTCAATAGTTCCCAATTTAACAGATAAGACAACATCTTATCTAAGTTTCTTCTATCATTACTAGTTGTATTTTGATTATTTATTGAATATTTGTATTGCTTTCTTTGCTGGTAGATTACTGTTCTTTGGATATTTTTGTTTTTGTGGTTTTTTCTTTTTATCTTTATTTCATTTTTTCTCTTCCTGGTTATTTGTTGTGTGATTGACTTTTTTTCTTTCATACACACTTTTAATATATTGCTTTGCATTCTAGTCATAGTCTTCTGGTAATTAATCATGGATTTTAAATACACTTACTTAGAATCATATTTTTTTTGTAAAGCCCAGAAAGAGAAAACAGTGTTCTGTGTCCTCCTCCCAAACATGAAGAGAACTTGATCACTGTTTACGTCCTCTGAGCTCCACACTTGTTCCTACCCACCTCCACCTCCTCCCTCTTCCCATGTGGGATATCGCCTCGTATTTTAGTTCCAAATTACCAGTTCAAACATTTTGTTTTAAAATAATTACTTGTATAGATATTTAACAGAGTTTTACTAATTTCTCTGTTCAGTGTTGCTTTTAAATCCTTCTGCTTCTCCCTGACTTAATTTTTCTTACTACCCAAGAATTTTTCCAATATTTCTTTTCTCTTCTTTTGAGTCAGGATCTCACTCTGTTGCCCAGGCTGGAGTGCAGTGGCACGATCATGGCTCAGTTTAGCTTCAACCTCTTGGGCTCAAGTGATCCTCCCGCCTCAGCCTCTCAAGTAGCTGGGATGACAGGTGTACATCACCATGCCTGGCTAATAATGTTTCTTTCAAAGTCGTTTTATAGATGGAAAGCTTTTTGAATCCTTGTGTTTATGAATATATATATTTAAGATTGAGTTCAAGTAAATAAATTAATGTATTTATTATTTAACCAATATTAAATTTACTTAATATTTTATATATGTATAAATGTATTTAAATTTACTCAATATTTTAAATATATTCTCAGGATCAACAGCAAGTCTTGCAACTTCCTTTGCTTCTTGTTGCTGTTTACAGTCCTCAATCCTCCCAGGTTTATTCTTATAGAAAACTTCCTTTAGTAATTAATTCAGAACTGGCTTATATTAACTTCATTTCCTCAGGAAATGCTTCTGTAATTGCTGAATTTTTGGCTTCCTTTTGTGATGTAGTCTTTCCTCAAATGTTTGATGGCTCTTGATTGTGTGCTCCTCTTTGTGGTTGGGATTTCCATGAGACCATTTCCTGCCTGTTTGCTTTGGGGAAAGCGGTAGCTGCCTTCATGCCTAGTACTAAGGCTTGCTTTCAGTGGAGCGGGGCTGAGTGAGATGTCCTGCCAGTGGGAGTTCCTCAGAAGCTCGTCTTCTGGTTGCTGAACCTCCTGGTCCCTTCCAGGGCCTTCCTCTGATCTGGAGCACTGCCTCTCTCTCTGTGACCCATATATACGATGCCTGAAGACATAAACCCTGTTGTACCCGGTCGGTCAGCGAGGATGGGAGGACATTTGGGCAGGAACATCCTGCCTTGCTGCCCTCTCTGCGCGACCACTTTGCATTGTGCTGTGGTTTGTTACCTGCCCCATTCTGCTTCCGCTTCTTATGCTATCGGTGTGGAGCACATCTTTTTTTCTTCTTCTTTTTAAAATTTTTTATTTTAAAGATGTGGGATACAATTCAGGGTTAGGTATACAAATGTTTATTATGCAGATACCCTTGTTGATGAGGTGTGTCCCCCCAGCTCTCCCGGCAGATTCTCGGTACTGCCAATCCTGTCTCCTGCCCTCAGCAGTTTCCCACTATTGCCAATCCTTTTCTTACAGTGTTATGATGATTGTTTAAGGTCCGTTATGAGTGAGAACATGTGATACTCAGTTCTTTGTTTCAGTGATAGATCACTCAGTATTATAAACTCTAAATCCATCCAAGTTGCTCTGAAGTTCACAATTTTGTCCTTCTTTATGGCCGTGTAATATTCCATCGTGTATATGTATCACATTTTTTTATCCAGTCCCCTTTCAATGGGCAGTATGGTTGGTCCCTTGTTTTTGCTTTTGTGAACAACGCTGCAATAACATACATGAGCAGGCATCTTTTTCATAGAGTGATTTGAGCTCCTCCAGGTATATTCTCTGCCAGCCCTGTTCTGCAGATGGTAAGGGGATTGTGGGGTCATATGGGAGGTCAGTTTTTAGATCTTTTAGGAATCGTCACACTGTTTTCCACAGAGGTTGTATTAGTTTACACTCCTACCAACAGTGTAGAAGTGTTCCCTTTTCCCCGCATCCTCTCCAGTATCTGTTGTTTTTTGAGTTATTGATGATGACCATCCTGACTGGAGTTAGGTGGTATGTGGAGCACATCTTAAGTGCTCCCATAGTCTGTGGCCATGTTGACTGATGCTTTTTCTCTTTACTTTTTTTGTTTTTCTTTTGAGTTGGAGTCTCACTCTGTTGCTCAGGCTGGAGTGCAGTGGCATGCTCACAGCCACCACAACCTCGATCTGCTGGGCTCAGGCGATCCTTTTGCCTCAGCCTTCCAAGTAGCTGGAACTACAGACATGCACCACCACGACTGGCTTTTTTTGATTTATTGTAGAGACAAGGTCTTGCCAAATTGTCCATGTTGGTCTTGAACCCCTGGGCTCAGGCAATCTTCTCGCCTGTGCCTCCCAAAGGGCTGGGATTACAGGCGTGAGCCACTGTGCCTGGCACTTTTTCTGTTTGATCTAGTCCCAATTGCTATCTATCAATCAAGGGCTTCTAGTAGTTTCTGTGTACTTGATAGATCCCCTTCTTGCTTTCAAGGATGGTGATATTTTATTCCTTCCTTCCTCCCTCCCTCCCTTCCTTCCTTCTTTCCCTTTCTATTATTTCTAGAGATCTGTATGGGATGGGGAGACTGATGTATGTGCTTAGCTTACCTTCCAAAACCCCAGAAGTCTGGCTTTTACAGTTTCATCATAGCTGACAGTTTGACCTCATTTTCCCATACCCCACTACTTATCAGTTGTTTTGGACTGAAGGTTAGACATAACTGTGGAGTGCTGGAATTTTAAAGGATTATAGAGGATTGTGCCATGCTTATGGAGCATCTAAGGAAGGGCGCCTCCCTGGGACTTCTGAGGGAGCAGTAGGCTCTGGCCAGAAAGGAAGCCCAGGAGGTGGCCGAATGAATGCTGCAATAGTCGGGAAGGGCATGAGCAAAGATCTGGAAGTATGACAAGAGTGTGCTGTGGTGGCGTCATGGAAGCCAGAACAGAAAGAACAAAGTGTGGTGGGAGCCCCAGAAAGGCAGCATCTCTTCAAAGAGAAGCCATAAAATTGCTGCCACGTGCTTCACACATGCGACCCTGCCAGCCCTGTTCTGCAGATGGTGAGGGTTGGAGAAGACAAAGACCTCAATAATCTCTCTCCTGTTCCAACAGCTTAGCAGTGAGCTGATGTTTCTTGACCTTGGCTATGAAAAACAATGTCAAAAGGCAGATTTCCTATGAAGCTAATGGTACTTTCATCTCAGGGCTCCTTACTTGCACTGCACCCTTCCAAGTCTCTGGGAGGGTGGAAGGACCCTACTTAAGTGGTCACATGGTCATATATCTCCATTAAAATGTGAATAAATAAGATATTTTTGCAATTTTTCTTAATAATTGCTGGGTGTGGTGGCACATGCCTATAATCCCAGCACTTTGGGAGGCTGAGGCAAGAGGATTACCTGAGCCCATGGGTTCGAGAGCAGCCTGGGCAACATGGTGAGACTTCATCTCTACAATAAATAAAAAAATTAGCTGAGTGTGCTGGTGCATGCCTGTAGTTCCAGCTACTTAGAAGGCTGAGGCAGAAGGATCTCCTGAGCCCAGCAAGTCAAGACTGCAGTGGCCATGAGCAGCGTGCCACTGCACTCCAGCCTGGGTGACAGAGTGAGACTCTGACTCAAAAAAAAAAAAAATTCCCCAATTATATGAACTTTGGGCCAGGATCTGTCCCTGGCTGTGTCAAGAAATGAAGGAGTTAGTGTCAGTTAGCAGGGAAGCTGAATAGTAAATCAAGCTATAGAAAGAAATATGGAAGATGATTAATTCACATAAAGAAGACACACCATGGGTGAGCAGCCCTGGCTCTGAGAAAGCAAAGTTAAAAAAAGATCAGATGGTCTTAGTGGGCTACAAGCTGAACTCCTGACAGTGATGCTTAAGATTAAAACATTAATGACCATTGCATTTACAGTGACCGATGATGTGAATGTGATTTTTGACTGTTTTTCAGGACTAGGCAGCTAAATGTCACCTGTGCCAGCTCGGTGGACATGGAGCACTTCCTCCATTACTCTCTCATCCCATCAGTAAGTAAAGGCAGGGGAGGGGTGAGGAGGGGAGAGAAGGAGGAGCTGAGCCAAAGAGACCTGAATAGACCAAGGGAGAGACATCAGTTGAGTTTCCTTCTAAAGTCTCTTACATGATGCACCAAAAAGACAAAGCAAAACAAACAAAACACATACACACACAGGCAGAAGAAGGCTTTTAAGGGCCTAAGAGTCAGGGATATTGGCTCTTAGGGGAGTCAAAAAGGCTTTTCTGATGTTGGAGCTGAGGTCAGTTAACAGATGTAGTTAAGGACATCCAGTCAGAGCAGGGAGTGTGTGCAGAGGCTCTGGAGAGAGGAGGAGGGGAAAGTGTGAGCAGCTGAGAAAGCCAGCGTGGCTGAAGTGGAGAATTGAGGAGTGGAGTCTGAGAAGATGGGCAGACCGGGCCAGGTAGAGCCCTCTGGGGCTCTATGTTAAGGAATTTGTCTTTCATTCTGAGTACAATGTGATGCAATGCAAGTGTTTCTGGCATAAAGGCAGATTTTTATTTTTAAAAGATCACTCTGGTTGGTTGTAGCAATCTGGTTGGAAGTGGACAAGAGAGGAGGCAAGGAGACCAATTAGGAGACTGTTGCAGTGGTCCAGGTAAAAGGCGATTTTAGCTCATCCTAGGTGGTGATCAATCCCAGAAGTTCAGAAGGTGAAAACAATAGGACTTCGTAGTGGGCTGAGTAAGGAGGTGAGGGAGAGGGAGGGGTTGAGGATGACTCTTGAGTTTCTAACTTGCACACCAGGAAGGATGATGGCAGCCCCCATTCACCAGCTAAAGAAAATTAGAGGAAAGCCAGGTTTAGGGTAGGTTTAAGACACTGAGATTTTTCATAAAAGCTTTGAGAAACTGTTAACACATTAGAAAGAAATGTTGACTGTAGGTGGATATACAGTTCTGGGGCTCATGAGCAGGGTCTGGGCTGCAAATTCACATTTGTGTGTCGACAATCCTCCAAAGCATGGACATCGATGAGATCACCGAGAAAAAGAAGATTTGGTAAAAAGAGTAGTGGTCCTTGGACTGAGCTATAAGTTGGTGAAGAATGATCCAACAAAGGAGAATGATGAGTTAAGGAGGGAAACAAAAAAATTAAGGGGGGAACCCAAAAAAGTATGGAGGCCTAAGGATGAGAGGGCTTCCAAGAAGAGGAAGTGGTCCACACTGTAGAATGCTGCTGAAAGATCAAGCTAGATTCAGACTTCAAGTATACATTAAATAGAACCACAAAACTGTCATTTTTTAGTGACATAGCTGTTTCATAGTGCCTTTGACCATTGCTGAGCAATGGGAGTAGGAGCCAGATTAAGAGATCGGGGAGCCAGTGAGAGGTAAGGAAATGGAGACAACAAGTATAGGCAATACTCAAGAAGTTTCCAGTAAAGGGAGGAGAGAAAAAGGGTATCAAGTGTGTGAACATGAGTGAATCCATAGGAAAAAGCAAAGAAACATTTGCAACCTGACAGTTATTACTGCCTTTTTATAGATGAGGAAACTGAGGTTCAGGGAAGCTAAGTCTCCCTCCCAGCCAGTGTGTTAAGAGACTAGATTTGAATCTATGTCTGTTCAAAGGACAGCTCAGTACAGAAAACTCTGGTAGCTCAAAGGTACATGCAGCTAGCCTGACTCTGGAGTTTGAGGTGTCACAGGCATTCTGAGCACTCTGCCCATGCATACATTTGTTTTTAGTGAGGGCACTGAGGTCACGCTGAGGATGAACATTCCTACTCACTTCTCTTCTTTCTTTATAGCTTTTCATCATTTTGGTCTTGTCCTTCCTCCAAAGACGAGAGCATCGTAGACAGACGGATGATACCTCTTATCTCCTGGGGAACCACTTTGGAATCATCATGTGAGTTGAATCAGGTTCAACCTCTACAGCTTGGGGAACCCTGTGGTTGGAGCCAACACCAATTTTAAGGCCAGACAGCACTCAGGATGCCTCCCCCTCACTTCTACTCCACCATGCACAGCCCTGCCCCTCCCTGACCCAACCCAACCAAAGCTCTCAGAGTTCAGAATTGGCTTCCAAGCCATTGCAACCCTCAGCACCCAGGGCTGCCCAGAAATGCTTGAAACCTCTCAAGGAGAATCAGACCACTATGGGAAATGTCTTCCAACACTCAGGACTCCGACTGCATCAGAAGGCAAGAGGAAGAGGGTTCCCTGTGACTGGAGGCAGCAGGGCATCTTGGGATGGTACAACGAACTGTGTGCCAGGATATATTGGTGAACAGAAGAGCTTCCAAGGCCTTTCTAGCTCTATGATTTTCGGTCTCTGCACCCCTTTCACATTTTTTCCTGAGTTCTAATTGTTCATATAGCTGCCTCATCACCCCTTATCATCATCATCATCATCATTGTCATGCAGTTAGCATTTATTGCCACTGTCTATGACCCAGGCACTGAACCATTTGCTTTGCCTACATTACTTTGCCGAGCCCTCTTGCCAATCTGGCATGGTGGAAGTTATTCACTAAAGCTTGCTTACATTAAAAGATAGGAAGCTGGGGTCGGTGGCTCAGCCTGTAATCCCGTGCCTTGGGAGGCTGAGGTGAGTGGATTGCCTGATCCCGCGGGTTCGGGACCCGCCTGGGCAACTTGGCGAAACTTCATCTCTACAATAAATCAAAAAATGTGCCGGGCGTGGTAGCACATGCCTGTAGTTCCAGCTACTCAGAAGGCGGAGGCGGAAGGATCGCTGGAGCCCAGCAGGTCGAGGCTGTGGTGGCCGGGAGCGGCCACTGCACTCCAGTCTGGCGACAGAGTGAGACTCCAACTCAAAAAAAAAAAAAAAAAAAAGATAGGAAAGAATTTTTAAATATATTTACAGAGATCTCACAGAAACTGACAAACATGGAACTAAATATATTAAGATATGAATCTGTGGAAGATTGACTCTTTCTCTCTCTGCTCCTCTGTGTCACTGGGGTCCCCCTCAGCACAATTTTGCTATTTTTCTCTTTGAATTAGGACCTCTGCTCCCCTATAACCTTGACTTTCCTCTAGTATTGCCTCTTATCCCAACTTGGTATGACTTTCCAGACAGGACTTTAACAGCTAACTGGCTCATGTCCTCAGGGTCAGAAATCTGAAATATAAGACCAGACATGATTGACCCATCCAAAAATAGGTGATCGCCCATGGACCAGTCAGCTGTGACCAGGGAGGCATGATTATATAGGGTGGAAAAATTTTTTAATCTATCCTCTTAGGGTTTCTTTTTACTGGGCCTGATAATTAAACCAACATAAGAGAGATGAACAATAGCAAAGCATACAAATTTAGGTATTTGTTTGTTTACTTATTTATTTAGAGTCAGAGTCTCACTCTGTTGCCCAGGCTGAAATGCTGTGGCAAATTCATGGCCACTGCTGCCTCGACCTGCTTGGCTCAGGTGATCCTTCTGCTTCAGCCTTCAAAATAGCTGGAACTACAGGCATGCGCCACCAAACCCAGCCAATTTTTTTAAAATTTATTGTAGAGATGAGATCTCGCCATGTTGCCCAGGCTGGTCTCAAACCCGTAGGCTTAGGCAATCCTCTTGCCTCAGCCTCCCAAAGTGCTGGGATTACAGCCGTGAGCCACCAAACCAAGCAGAAAATTATTTATTAATAAGTTTAACATGGCATGAGGGCCCTCATAAGGAAATCAAGACCCAATAATACAGTTAGAGTTGAATGTATACACACTGAATTGGACAAAGAGAAGTAAGCTATAAAAAAGCAATTAAATAATTAGAAGGGAGATTAGAAGGTAGTTATTTTAATAAGGTCTATATAGAATTCTCTTGGCCTCAACATCCTGTCCTTAATGATAAGAATGTTATTTTCCTTTTGCACAAAGAGGGCATTTTCTATATGGGAATTTAATCTCTTGTTTAAAGAAACAGTGTGAAGGTTAGAGTGATCTTGTATCTGCTATTTTTTAAGTGTCTAACTCAAAGTAGTCAGTATGCCAGAGTGGCATATTTTGGGGTGGCATATTATTTGCTTCTTAAATCACATGGTACCAGCACAATGAATGATACCCAGGCCCTCATCAAGGATATTGGAAGGAAGAATTTGTATAGAATGTGGCTAGGTACAAGGCAGGCATCCCCAAGCTTGTCTCGGACATACTCCTTATTTTGCTCTCTCGATTCATACTGCCTGTGTCTCTCATAGATGGAACTCATCCCCATTTTGCTTTATGTCATGGCTACTGGTGTTCTTGCTTGTGGCCTTTACTAGCCTTGGAGCTCCTCCAGGACAAGAGTTTTGTCTTCCTCACTTCAGTATCCTAAATCCATCCTAGCACCAGGCCTGGCATAGAAGACCCCCAAGAAATGTCAGTTTCAATGAGTTCTCTATCCAATAATTCCTCCTCAGGGTGAGATCTACTTTGGAGATGACCTGTGGAAATGTCTCAATCTACCTTCTAGCCTCATAAACTGTTTCTATTTTTCACAGGCCTTTGGATTTCGTGAGCGCTTTTAGCAACCGATGGTCCTATGGAATTGCGTTTGGGGCCACAGCCAACAAGGTCATGTTCTTGTTCTCAGAAGGCTACAAGCCCCTGCAGGTCCCGCAGTGGGCCCAAGGTACTAAGGCTTCTCACGCCTGCTGAGAACATCGCCAAGGAAACTCTTGTTCTCAGGACCATGTGGCAGGGGCTATCTGGGATCAGAGGACAATCTTTGTGAACTGTCATGTTTGTCCCAGTCTGTGATTTGCCCAACCCTCAAAGCTTGTTTGTGGCGATTTCCCCCAGCTAGATTCAGAGGTCCTTTAGACATGATGTGACAAAGACTCAGAAAGCCTCATCCACCCTCTAAAATCTCCCCCGAGTCATAGTTATGCTGCCTTCTTGATACCTATGAGCACTAAGATTCCTTCTCCCAGAGCAATGCTTACTTTTTTGGCTGTTGACCTGAGGCCTCATCTTTCCTCCATGCCTCATGCTCTACCTAAAGAAGCCACTCTCATCTATAAGTTAAATGATCCCTAATACAGTAATTCCCAAACTTCTCTGTCCAACCCAGTTCCTCCTCATGGGCTCCAAGTCTATATGATCAAGTGTATACCAACATCTCATTAGTCTTTGGGGAAATATAAATTAAATCTAAAAGAATACACTACATACTTCATACAATTTGAAAAGTTTTGGCAAATGTCTACATCCATGAAACCGTCTCCTCAATCAGGATTATGAACCTTGGAAGTGTCCTTGTTCCCCTTTGAAATCTCTCCTTTCCTCCCCTCATCTCTAGCTCCAGGAAATGACTAATCTGCTTAGTTTGCAGTTTCCTTTTTTTTGGACTTTTCATTTTCCAGAATTTTGTATAAATGAAATCATACAGGATGTATTCTTTTTTGAGGGGAGGATGGTCTGGCTTCTTTCAGTCAGCATAGTTAGTTTGAGACTCATATACACTTAGCATATACAAGTAGTTCATCCTTTTTTATTGCTGAGTAGTATTCCACTATATGGATATACCACAGTTTGTTTATTCATTTACGTGTTGATGAACATCTAATTTATTTCCACTTTTGGCTATGGCAAATAATGCTGCTATGCACATTTGTGTATAAGTTTTTGTATGTTACCCATGCTTTCATCTTTCTTGGGTAAATACCTTTAAGTGGAATGACTGGATCATATAGATTATAAAGCAGATTGTACTCTTAAAGAAACTGTCAGGAGTTCCGGTAAGATGGCGACAGCATAGGTGGAATTGTGAGCTTCTCCAAACGTGAGTTCCCAAAAAGACACTGGCTTTCCTTCCCCCACCCCCTGCCCACTGCCAGCCGCACTGGTCCGAGGCCCGGGGACCCTCAGTCCCACACAGGGCCAGATATTGTGGCCCTGGCTGCTGCTGCTTCACTATA
>CAUYQG010216395.1:0-14601 GCA_963574415.1 Tarsius wallacei | reverse complement strand
GGAAGACCAAATACTGCATGTTCTTACTTATAAGTGGAAGTTAAGCTAACTGTCTACAAAGGCATATAGAATGGCTTAAAGGACATTGGAGACTCAGAAAGGGGAGGATGGACAGGGAGGGAGGGATGAAAAATCACTTGTCGTATACAATGTCTACAAATGGGGTGACCAGTACACTTAAAGCCCAGACTTCCTCCCCACTATACAAACCAGTCATGTAACAATCATTTGTACTCCTAAAGCTATTAAAATAAAGGCAATTATATTTATTAAAAGAAAGAAACTAAAAGTCTTGGTCCTCTTTCTGTTGGCTGCTTTGCCATATATACGGATATACGTTTGGAGTTAAAGGCCTTTTCTCTATCACATCAGTGAATATGAAAAAATGCCAGATTTTTTTTCTCTGTGTTTCTACTTCCTCTCTTTTTTTCTTTCCCTGGGGTTATAGTCTTGCTGATTCAATTTATAACCTTATTGAAAGACATAGAGAGTTAAAAGCTCCAGTGTTTGGAGTTACCTTCCCTTCTTCAGAACGGGGTGGAATCCTAGGACATATGCCATTTACCTCTTGGGGCATATATCTCACCCCAAGGACAGAGAGTTGGAATAGCAATTCTGGGAGACAATAAGTTTATCCATTTGAAGCAAAGCTCCAAAAGTCTGACCTTGCTAAGAAGATGCTATTATTTGAACTCTTTCCACTGGGGAGAAAGCACCTTTTCATGGAAACATTTAAATTGTTTTTACGAGGAAAGAGAATATAATTTTCACTGAATTGCAATAAAAATGTGGGCTTCATGGAAGGAATTATAACTGAGAAATTATTCCTAAATCAAATCAGACAGTGCAAAAGAGAGTGTAATGTCTACCTACAGAGGCTTTGTTCCTATGAGCCTTGCTACTGAAAAATCTCACGTAGTCAGAGAAACAAAGATACCATGAGAAGTATCCTGAGAATGCTTTGTAATCTGGTTCCTAATTCTGCACTCTTTGCCCTTCCCTTGTGTGCTCTTCAGTAAGTAGAGAGAAGGCTGATGAGCAGACAGAATAGAACAGCACAGTTAGCTGTACTGTGCACAGCAGTAACAGATGTATTGGAATTACAGAGGTGAAGAGAGGTTTGATCGCAATTTTCTCTTTTACTTGTGAGATAATAGGAGACCCAGAGAAGTTAAATGACTTGATCAATATCACATAGCCTGTTATCGGCAAGTTGGCATTAGAAATCCGGCCATTCTTGTATTGTGCCTATATCAAGTTCTGCTTTCATATCTGTACTTATTCTTTCCAAAATATTTATTGACCTCTACATCCTGCTGGGTACTGGTGCAAGGAACTGAATAAGACAGAGGCACAGTCTTAGCCTCATGGAACTCAAAGCAATCTGGAGGGACTGAATAAAAAATGGTACCATTTAATGGAATGTGCAGTTAATAAGATGACAATTAAATTAAACTTTTCTTGGCTTACATACCAAGCTGATGTGAGAGTCAGCATAATTTTCTTCTAGGATACTCTGAAACCCAAACATTCCAATGGGGAAAAAGTTTGTTCTTCCCTACTTTTATGAAAGAAGTTAGAGGCCAGACGTAGTGGCTCAAGCCTGTAATCCCAGCACTTTGGGAGGCAGAGGCGAGAGGATTGCCTGAGCCCAGGGGTTAGAAACCAACCTGGTCAACTTGGCGAGACCTCATCTCTACAATAAATCAAAAAATTAGCTGGGCATGGTAGCTCGTGCCTGTAGTTCCAGCTACTTGGAAGGCTGAGGTGGAAGGATTGCCTGAGCCCAGCAGGTTCAAGGCTGTGGTGGCTGTGAGTGTGCCACTGCACTCCAGCCTGGGTGACAGAGTGAGACTCCAACTCAAAAAAACAAAAGAAGTTAGAGATTAAGTTCACAGATTTTCCTTCTGTTACCTTGCTGCAAGACCTGCCCTTGTTCTCCCAGGAACCTGGAAGCTGCTTAGTTAACCTCAGCTCTTCTTTCGTCTAATATTATTGTCAGGGAGTCATTCATTTACTCAGCTCCTTTCAGTTGAAACTGTTTGCCACGTGGAACTGATTGCTGGTATGAGACAAATGGAAAGACAGAAAAGTTGTTATATTAATACAGAAAATTCTGTTATGCTTCCAGAACTAGAATCTGGAAGAAGATCCCAGAGTAACAAAAAGACAAGATTCAGTTAGATTTCTGGTATAAACATCTGAGCAGCAACAACTGAGTAAGGAACACATGTAAAAACAAGATGAGATAGGAATGTAGCAGGATAAGCCATTGCCTATACTTAATGATTTTTGACCTATGAGAATGGCAACACTTTATAATTCAAGCAAATATATTCTGTTCTGTACACGAAAATCAGTTTCATCTAATAAATGTATACTTATTTGAGCAAGGGCTTTGGGAAATTTTAACCTATGTGTGACTCAATTTCCTTATTTGAAAAGTGAGTATGATGATAGATTTTATTTATTTATTGGTTAAAACAACTTCATCTAACCGGGCACATGTTGGTTCTACACAGTCAAGAATGTTAGGTGTCACCCTCAGTGGCTGCCTCACACATTTACCTTGCCTCTTGGATTACTTAGGCCTTTCTTCCTAAGCCTCTTAGTTGCAGGTTGAAATGAGTCTTTCTTTTTTGTGTGTGCAAAGACTAGATTTATAATGGATCTGCCATTGCCTTTCTTTTTTTTTTTTTACTTTTAATTTTTTATTTTAAAGATGTGGGGTACGATTTGATTCAGGGTTAGGTATACATGAAATGAGTCTTTCAAAGCCACCTGCATTGGCTTTGGGCCATTTGCATTGCATTTATCTTCAAGCTCTGCCTTTCAGGTCAGTGGTTTGTATTCTTTAATGCACATTAAAACCATCAGGTGAGCTTTTAACACGTACTGTTCCTGGAAAAAAGAGCTTCTGAGTTAGTTGTTCTTTGGGGGTACCAGGGCATCTATATTTTTTAAAAAGCTCCATAGGTGATTCTAATATGCAGCCTGGGCTGAGAACCAAAGCACCTTGAGAAGTCACTCCATGCTTGCACATCTTGATTAGTGTTTCTCTTCTCCCTCTTGAGACCCCAGCAACCTGATGACTTATGCAGGTCACATTTATACTTGCTTGTCTGGTTTTCCATGCAGCCCTTTCCAAATCATTCCCTATCCTTCTGCATCAGTAAGTTGTGAAGAAGAGGTCTTTCCCCCATGAAAACCCAGAGAAAGAGGTGCTCAGAACAGGGCTGCTGACATTGGAGACCCAAGGTTACTTGGGAAGGGAAGGCTTAGGCTGCTGCAGGTGGGATTCTCCTTTCCCCAAAGGGAATTTTAGCCAACTTAAACGTGGCAATGAGAACTGCTCAGGAGATATATATGGTCTTCTGAAATATGCTGAGTGGGAGACCCTGAGCTCTATCACTCCTGTGTTATAGCTGATTCACTCATTTGGTCCTCTGGGTACAACCTGTGATTCTGAACATAAGCCTTTGTGCCACGTCAATATTTTTGCTGGCCCAGTTCTCCTCCACTCATCTTGCAAGTTGACATTTTATCCACCTTTTAAAGCTGATTCCAAATACCAGCTCCATGAAGCCCTTTTTAATTCCACCCCCTGCCAGCCCTTTGAACTTCCATAACATCTAGCAGCAGGCAGGGTAGAAATAATAATGCATTGGGGACCAGATAAGGCTCCAGTTCTGCACAAACCAATAGTACTTGAGATTCTATGCTCACAGTAAGTTTTTGTTGAATGACTGAGTGACTGATTGAACAGATGAATAAATTGCCTTGGGTGAGAAGATTTTCTGAGCCTTCATGCCTTTATTGGTGGAATAGGGACATTATAAAAAGCTTCATTTCTCTAAGAGTGGTCCTTGAAATGCCTGGGTCAAAAATTTTCTGTGGTTCTTGTTTAAATTCTGAGTTCTGCCCTTGTATTGGAACCAGAATCATTGGAGGTCTGAGCTCCAGCCTTAGTGATGATCATGTCATGCTCAGTTGGAAAACCACTAAATTAGTGATTATCTGTTCAATTAGAGTGATATGATGGCAGTGACAGATGTATACCTTTGGTATTCATAGAGATGAGCAATTATTTTTGTTGAAAGTTAAGTGAAAGAGACCACTTGGTTGAAAAAGCGTGAGGTGGTGGGAAGAGCTTGAATTACTCCAGGAACACTAAGACATTCTCTAGGTGGAGTTAAGTTGGAACAGAGAGTGGCACATTCAAGAATCATTGATTATTTGCACATCCTCCTTCTTTGCAGTCAGTGGTTATGCATTAAATACCTGGTCATCCAGCTACCACCAAGCACTGTGGAAACAGGAGTGATTTTTGCCACAACTGTTCCATGTAGCTGGGGCCTTTATTATTATTTATACTTGACAGCGAGCCAAGAGTCAGAAGCCCTAGGGTGTAACTGAGTCCCATTTCCAAAATACTTCATCTTCTTACAGAACCTTGAACTGTGAATTGCAACTTTTTTGCTCTTTTAAGAGATGAGACCTCACTCTGCCATCTAGGCTGGAGGGCAGTGGTATGATCTGAGCTCACTGTAACCTTGAACACCTAGGCTAGGCCTTCTGAGTAGCTGATACTAAAGATGCACACCACCACATTCAGCTAAGGTCTATGGATTCTGTTTCCCATAGAAATGCCTGTGTGAATTTTATAAATGAGATAAGTGGGGGAGAATGAGATTTTCATTAAAATAATTTTGGTACATATCTTTGCTGTAATATACCAAAACGTGTAACAGGGGTTACATGCTATGTTATAGATTTTAGGATTGAAAATGTGAAGCATAGATTTCCCAATGATAATAAATCACCACCTATGATGACTTTATTCCTGCCCACATCAGCTTTCACCTTCAAACAAATTTTCCAGTCATCAAAGAAAGAGTGGACTTGCTGTGTTTCTGATTAATTTTTAGAGACCTTCTTGTTATGAAAACTAGCTTCTATTTCTGACTATATTCCTGAACCACTGTGTGATCTTAAGTATGTTAAAGAGCTTTGGGATATCTTGGTTTCATGTTCTGTAAAATGGAGATAAAAATATACTGCATACATCTTTCAGAAACACCATGAGGATTAATAAGATAATGTTAGCAGGCGTATTAAAGTCACCCGGTTTTTTCATATTTAGATTTCTGATTCATTTCCTAATACTAAAATAGAGTCATGTATTTAAAAAAAACTATGCAGGATTAAGATTATAGTGAGCTGTCATAGTTATTTCCCCAAAAGAACAAACAGATGACAAATAGGATTATTAAGTTTCTATATATAAATCCTACATACAAATCTTTCCTTTTACTTTAATTCCATGTTTTGTCCATACTTTGGAAGAGAAACTTTTATAGTTCTAGGAATCTTGAATCCTTATGCCAGGCTGTTTGCTTAATTTAAAAATCATTGAAATAAACTAAAACCTTACGTTGTCAGTAATAATTTGCTTTACCGAGTAATGAGGGCGTTATCCCTAAGCTGGGAAAAAGCCCAGAGCTCAGCTCCCAGTAGAGTGTTACCTCTGGGACTACGTGGTCCTTGCTGGGGGAAACTCATGAACCAAAATTCATAGACTAAATATAAGAGAGGAGCTATCTATCACTGCTAGTCCATCCATCATGCAGTTGCTCTACTTGTGTAGGGATTTTTGCCTGTCGTGAATTTCATCATTGACTGTATTTCATAAGTTGAAGGTGGTGATCTGATAGGGTCACCCTGAAATCCCATCTGATGAGTGAGGCATCACATGACTGCATTTTTCCTCTAGACTGATGGCATTTCCCAGCATCTGTAGGGTTTAAAAAGCAGCACAGAAAAAGGCCAGGCAAAAAAGAGAAGCGTTGCTAGTACATAACTGGACACAAATGACAGGAATTGGAGATTGGGCAGGAGAAGGGAAGCTGGAGAATGGAAAAAAAGCAGGAAGAGAAAAAGAGGAAAATAAAAAGAAAGAAACATAAGCCAGATGGGAGAAAGGAGATATCAGAATTATATGTAAAAATGGGGATAAAAGGAAAAGAAAGAATGCACAGATGGAAAAACCAGAAAGTTATTTATGTTTACATTCACTGAGATATCAGGTTTGAGTGACAAGTCTACCTGTACCTATTTTCTTAGGAGTCTTTCATTTTCAAAGTATGTAACTACATCTTACCCTCTTGAGATTTTTAATAAGATAGGCCAATATGATCCCTTTTTAGAAGTGAGAAGAAAACAGTTTTATTGTGAAGCACAAAAACCTTAGTTTGATGCTATCCCATTTGTCTATTCATGCTTTTGTTGCCTGTACTTTGGACATCATTAACATCCAAGAAATCACTGCCCAGACCAACGCTGTAGTGCTTTTTCTCTATGTTTCTTTCAAGCAGTTTTACAGTTTCAGGTCTTATGCTTAAGTGTTTAATCCATTTTGAGATGACTTTTATATGTGGTGTAAAAATAAAGACCAAATTTCATTTTTCTGCATGTGAGTGTTCAGTTTTCTCAGCACTGTTTATTGAAAAGACTGTCCTTTCCCCTTGAGTGTTCTTGGCACCTTGGTTGAAAATTAGTTGACTGTAAATGTGTGGGTTGATTCCCGTGCTGTCTATCCTGATCCTTTGGTCGATGTGTCTATTTTTATGCCAGTACCATGCTGTTTTCGCTAGCACAACTCCATCTAAGGCTCTGGTAGGGGTCCTCGCAGTGACTGCATGGTCACACATTTTTGTAAACTTTACAGAAGGAAACACAATCTTTAGACTGCTTCTATCTCTTTATTTTCTGACTTCCCCTTCATCATGATTTACCTTATGTTGGCTGACAGCGGGACATTTTTGGCAGTCGGCTGAAGGAAGTTGAGTTGGGGATGCATTTAAATTTTATTTTTTTTAATTTGTAATCTTTTTAAATTGTAGATGCAAGGGGTACATGTGTAGGTTTGCTACAAAGGTTTATTGTGTGATGGTGAGTTTGGGGCTTTCACTGAACCCACCCCTCGGGCAGTGAGCATGATTCCCAACGTATGGTCATTCAATCCTTATCCTTCCTCCCTCCCCCTTTAGCAGTGCCCGATGTCTGTTATGCCCATCCTTATGCTTGTGTATGTTCAGTGTTTAGCTCCCACTTATATGTGAAAACATGGAGTATTCTGTTTTCTGTTTTGGTGATGATTCGCTTAGAAGGATGGTCTCCACCTGCATCCATGTTGCTGCAAGAGACATGATTTCATTCTTTAATGGCTGTGTAGTATCTCATATGCAGCACATTTTCTTTATTCATTTCACAGCTGATGGGCATCTAGGTTGATTCTATGTTTTTGCTATTGTGGATAGTGCTATGATAAACATATGAGTACTGGTATGTTTTGGTAGAGTGATTTATATTACTTTGGGTATATACTGAGTAGTAGGATTGCTGGATCAAATGGTAAATCTATTTGTAGTTTTTGGAGAAATCTACAAACTGCTTTCCACAAGGGCTGGACTAGCTTACATTCCCACCAACAGTATAGGAATGCTCTCTTTTCTCGGTAACCTTGCCAACATCTGTTTTTTTAACTTTTTAATAAAAACTATCCTGACTGGTGTGAGATGGTATCTCGTTGTTTTTTATTTGCACTTCTCTGATGATTGCTGATGTTGACTTTGTTGCTGTTGCTGTTTTTTAAAATTTTAATAGTTTTAGGAGGTACAGATAGCTTTTGGTTACAGAGTTGCATTACATGGTGGCGAAGAAGTCTTGGCTTTAAGTGTACCCACCACTACCACCTATGCACACTGTACCTGATAGGTGAGATTTTATTCCTCCACCATTCTCCCCGCCTCTTCTGAGACTCCAATGACCATCATACCATTCTCTGCTTTTGCAGATTCTTAGTTATGTTTCCACTTGTAAGAAAGAACATGCAATATTTGGTTTTCTGTTCCTGTGTTAATTCTTAGGATGATGTTCTCCAATTCTATCCAAATTGTTGCCAAAGACATTATTTTATTCTTTTTTATGACTGGATAGTGAGGGACCCAAGAGACTCAAAAAGCTATACTTGCTGTGGAAGAAACGTTCACTGTATTTTATATACCCCTACCTCATGTTCACTGCACTGTATTTTATATATCTCTACCTCACGTTCACTGCACTGTATATTATATGTCCCTGCCTCGCGTTTGCTATATTTTATGAACTCTTACCTCACGTTCACTGTATTTTAAATCCTACCAGACTCCGTAAGACTAGGCACATGTCGAGTGCCTGGTAGTGACTGTGAATGTAAAGTTATACAATGTTTTAAGCAGTGTTTGTACTTAACTTTGTTAAGCTTTTACTTATCCCAGTTGCCATGTTGGCTTCTCCTGCTTCTGCAACGGTATGTGAATGATAAGCAATAAGCCCCCTCCCGAACATTCCTTTGCTTAGATTATGGTAGACTCTGTGGCACCAGCCACCCTCCTGGTGGGCTCTGTGTTGTTTCAAACCTCCTGCTTGCATGCCAAAGTTAATTTACGCACGGTAACTGTGTAAACCTAGCTTATATGGTATTCCATTCTGCCCGTTTAGCCATTGCCTGTCCATCACAGGCAACTAAGCCCGAGCCCGCGAAAATCAGACTCAAACTAACCAATCAAAGTCTCTGTGACTGCATCATATAGTTTTTATCCAATCCTGTGTAAACAAGTTTGCAGTGTCACCCCATCCTCTCAAAATTGTGTATAAAAGATGCTTACTTTACCGGATCGGGGCTCTCAAGCTCAAGCTGCTGTGTCGGTTTTGGTTTGTGAGCCCAGACTCAAGCCTGAATAAAGACCCTCGTGTGTTTGCATCGGAGTTGGCTCTTTGGTGGTCTCTTGGATTTAGAACTTTGGGTTTTACAGACAGTATTCCATACTATAAGAATCTACTTTTAGTTATTTGAGAAAACTCCATACCAATTTCCATAGTGGTTGTTTTAATTTACACTTCCAGCAGCAATGTATAAGTGTTCCTTTTCACCACATCCGTATCAGCATCTACTGTTTTTTGATTTTTTTTTTTTTTGAGTCAGAGCCTCACTCTTTCACTCAGTCTGGAGTGTAGTGGCACGATCATGGCTACCATAGCCTTGACCTACTGGGCTCAAGTGATCCTTCTGTCTCAGCCTTCCAAGTAGCTGGAACTACAGGCATGCACCACCATGACCGACTAATTTTTTTTTTAATTGTAGATACAAGGTCTCATCATGTTGCCCAGGCTGGTCTTAAGCTCCTGGGTTCAAGCAATCCTCCTGCCTTGACCTCCCAAAGTGCTGGGATTACATGCATGAGCCACTGTGCCCAGCTGTTTTTAAATTTTTGAATAATGGCCATTGTAACTGATTTAAGGTGGTATCTCATTGTGGGTTTCATTTGCATTTCCCTGATGATGAGTGATGTTGCACATTTTTTCATATGTTTGTTGGCCATTTGTATATCTCCTTTTGAGAGATATCTGTTTATGTCATTTGCCCACTTTTTAATTTGCTTTTTTTTTTTGCTGATTTGTTTGAGTTCTTTGTAGGTTCTGGATATTAGTCCTTTGTCAGATAGATAGTTTGCAAATATTTTCTCCCATTCTGTAGGTTGCTTATTTGCTCTGTTGATGATTTATTTTGCTGTGTAGGAGCTCTTAATTAAGTCCCATTTATTTTTGCTTTTGTTGCATTTGCTTTTGAGGTTTTACTCATAAATTATTTGCTTAGACCAATGTCCAGAAGAGCTTTTCCTAGGGTTTCTTTTAGAATTTTTATGGTTTCAGGTCTGACACATAAGTCTTTAACCCATTTTGCGGTGTTTTATATATGTATAAAATGAGAGATAGGTCAAGTTTTATTGTTCCGCATGTAGCTATCCAATTATCCCAGCACCATTTGTCGAATAGGGTATCTTTTCCCCAGTGTATGTTTTTGTCTGCTTTGCCAAAGATCAGTTGCTTGTAGCTATATTGATTTATTTCTGGATTCTCTATTCTTTTCCATTGGTCAATGTGTCTGTTCTTGTACCAGTACCACACCATTTTTGTTACTTCAGTTTTGTAGTATAATTTGAAGTTGGGTAATGTGATGCTCCCAACTTTGTGCTTTTTGCTTAGCATTGGTTTGATTATTCCAGTTCTTTTTTGGGCTTCATATGAATTTTAAGATTGGTTTTTCTAATTCTGTGAAAAAATGACATTGATAGTTTGATAGGGATTGCATTGAATCTGTAGGTTACTTTGGGTAATATGGTCATTTTATCAATGTTGATTCTTCTAATCCATGAGCATGGGATGTTTCTTCATTTGTTTGTGTCCTCTATACTTTTTTTCACCAGTGTTTTGTAGTTCTCCTTGTAGAGATATTTCACCTACTTGGTTAAATGTTCCTAGGTACTGCAGCTTTTTGACTACTGTTACAAATGGAATTGAGTTCTTGATTTGATTTTCAGCTTGGTTGCTCTTGGTGTACAGCAGTACTACTGATTTACGTGTGTTGATTTTGTATCTGGAAACTTCATATATTCATTTGTCAAGTCCAGGAGTCTTTTGGAGGAAACTTTAGGATTCTTCAGGTATAAGATCATGTCTTCAGCATACAGAGGTAGTTTGATTTCTTCTTTTCCAATTTGGATATACTTTCCCCCACTCTTTCCTGAATTTCTGGATAGGACATCCAGTATTATGTGGAATAGGAATGGTGAAAGTGGGCATCCTTGCCTTGTACCCAGTTCTGAGGGGGGAATGCATTCAACTTTTCTCCACTCAGGATGACACTGGCTGTGAGTTTGTCATATATGGTTTTTATTATTTTGAGGGCTGTCTATGCCTATTTTGCTGAGGGTTTTTATCATGAAGGGATGCTGGATTTTATCAAATCTTTTTTCTGCAGCTATTGATGTGATCATATAAATTTGTTGTTAAATTCCAATCATGTTTATTGACTTGTATATTTTGAACCATTTTTGCATCCTTGGCTAAAACCCACTTGGCCATGGATTATTTTTTTATGTGCTGTTGAATTTAGTTTTCTAATATTTTGTAGAAAATTTTTGTATATATGTTCATAAGAGATATTGGTCTGTAGATTTCTGCTTTTGTTTTTGTCTTTTTCTGGCCTTAGTATCAGGATGATACTGGCTTCTTGGAATGAATTAGGGAGGATTCCCTCATCTTCAGTCTTGTGGAATCGCTTCGGTAGAATTGGTGCCAGTTCTTCTTTGAAGGTCTGGCAGAATTTGGCTGTGAGTCTGTCAGGTCCTGGGCCTTTTGTTGTTGCTGTTGGAAGACTTTTAATTACCGTTTTAATTTTGCTACTTGTTATTCATATATTCAGGGTTTCTATTTCTTCCTGATTCAAGTTTGGGGATTGTATGTTTCTAAGAATGTATCCATTTCCTCTAGATTGTCTTGTTTATTTGCATAGCAGTTTATATAATTTCAGATAACTGTGTGTACCTCCATTGTATCAGTTGTAATGCCTTCACTTTCATTTCTGATTGAGCTCAATTGAAGCTTCTCTCTTTATTTCTTAATCAATCGAGGTAGTGTTCTATCAATTTTGTTGATCTTTTCAGAGAACCCACTTTTTGTTTCCTCGATCCTTTGTATTTTTTTTATTTCAACTTTATTTATTTTTGCTCTGATCTTTGTTATTTCTTTTTTTTCTGCTAGGCTTGAGTTTGGTTTGTTCACATTTTTCTAATTCCTTGAGATGTGATATTAGTTTGTCACTATGCAATCTTTCAGTCTTATTAATGTAGGCCTTAGGCGCTATAAATTTTTCTCTGAGCAGAGGTTTGGCTGTGTCCCAAAGGTTTTAATTACTTGTTTCATTGTCATTCATTTCAAGGAATTTTTTTTTTTGGTTTTTATTTTTTGTGTGTGTTGAGGGCTGAATTTCAATAGATCACAGTGAGGGAGCTGCTCTGCTATGTACGAAACCCTGACTCAGTAGCAGGTTATCTATGAATAGTTTAGTACCAGGTCCTCCACGAATGTGTATGCGTGACGGGCAAGGGGGTGGCCGCCTTTCCGGTCCCGCCCCATGTCCTGGGACGAGGGGCTTTCCGCCTGACCCAATCCCGCTGTGTGGTGGTGGTGGTGGTGGGGTGCCCCCCCCCAGGGATCAAGGAATTTTTAAATATCTATCTTGATTTCATTGTTGACCCAAGTATCATTCAGGAGCAGATTGTTTAATTTCCATAAGTTTGGTTTTGCAAGTTCTTCTGGCAGTTAACTTCTAGCTTTATTCCACTGTAGTCTGAAAAGATGCTTGATATAATTTCTATTTTTTAGAATGTATTGAGACTTGATTTGTGGCCTATCATATTGTTTATCTTGTAGAATGTTTCACGTGCTGATGAGAGAAATGTATATTCTTTAGTTTCGGGGTGGAATGTTCTGTAAATGTTAGTTATATTGCTTTAGGGTCCAGTTTAAGTCCATTGTTTCTTTATTGACTTTCTGCCTTGATGATCTGTCTGTTGCTGTTCGTAGAGTATTAAAGGCTCCCACTATTGTTCTCTCTCTGTGTCCAGTAGCATTTGTTTTATAAAAAGCTGGGCTTTGGTGTTAGGTGTATATATATTTTAAATTGTTATGTCTTCTTGTAGGATTGTTCCCTTTTTCATTATATATTAACCATCTTTGTCTTCTTTTACTGTTTTTAACTTAAAGTCTGTTTTATCTGATGTGAGAATGGCTACTTCTACTTGGTTTTGGCTTCCACTTGTATAAAATATTTTTCCCCACTCCTTTTCCTTGAGTCTATAGAAGTCTTAAGTGTATGTTAAGTGGGTTTCTTGAAGGCAGCAGATATTTGAGTTTAGTTTCTTTTTTGAAATCCATTCTGCCAGTCTATATCTTTTTAGAGGAGCATTGAGACCATTTACATTCAGGTTTAATAATGATATGTAATGTACAATTCCTTTCGTCATGTTGGTTTATATCTGGTTTCCTTATTTATTTATTTAATCGTGTTGGTGTTCTATAATTCCTGTGAGCTTTATAATTTCTAGTGTTTTGCTACTGGTGTATTTCATCCTTTTGCTCCAGTATTTAGAACTTCTTTGAATATTTCTTGTAGAGTCAGTCTAGTGGTGACAAATTCCCTCAGTGTTGGCTTATCTGAGAAAGACTTCATTTCTCCTTCATTTATAAAACAGTTTTGTGGTGTACAAGATCCTTAGCTGGTTGTTATTCTGTTTGAGGAGATTGAAGATGTGACTCCAATTCCTTCTGGCTTGAAGGGTTTCTTCTGAGAAGTCTGTTATTCGTCTGATAGTTTCACATTTGTAAGTTAGTTGATGCTTTTGTCTCACTGTTCTTAAAATTTTTTCCTTCACATTAACTTTGCATAATCTAATGATTATATGCCTTGAAGATGACCTTTTTGCAATAAATCTTCTGGGGATTCTTTGGGATTCTTGTATCTAAATCTTTAAATCTCTGGCAAAGCCTGGGAGGTTTTCTTCCATTATTCTTTCAAATATGTTTTCCAAACCTGTTGTTTTCTCTTCTTCCTCAAAAACACCTATGATTTTTAGAGTGGGGTATTTTATATAATCCAATATTTCTTGGAGACTTTGTTCCATTTTCTTGATTCTTTTTTTCTGTCTTGTTGTCTAATTAGGTTAACTTGAAGCCTTCTCCTCAAGTTCTGAGAGTCTCCTATTTGTTCGAGTCTACTGCTAAAACTTTCCACTGCATTTTGTACTTCCCAAATGAGTCTTTCATTTCAAGAATTTTGCTTTTTTAAAATTTCATTTTATTTATTTATTTTTAAGGTATTTATCTCTTTGGATAATTTTTCATTCATGCCCTGAATAGGTTTTTAACTTTTTTTTTTTTTTTTTGAGTTGGAGTCTCACTCTGTCGCCCAGACTGGAGTGCAGTGGCCGCTCTTGGCCACTGCAGCCTAGACCTGCTGGGTTCTGGCGATCCTTCCACCTCAGCCTTCCAAGTAGCTGGAACTACAGGCACATGCTGCCACACCCGGCTAGTTTTTGATTTATTGTAGAGACGAGGTCTCGCCAAGTTGCCCAAGTGGGTCTCGAACCTGTGGGCTCAGGCAATTCACTCACCTTGGCCAACCAAAGCACTGGGATTACAGGCTGAGCCACCGAACCCAGCCGTTTTTAACTTTCTTTTTTTTTTTTAAAGTTAGAAACATGTTTATTTCTTATAGAATAATCCAGAGGTTGTGGTGGCCAGCATGGATAGGGAGATCTTGAAAATAATATTCAGCAACCCATTTACATTTTATTATTTTGTTTTTTGCTTGTTTGTTTGTTTTTTAGTTGAAATGTGCCGTTTTATTTTTTTTATTTTTATTTTTTTATATACAATATATTTTTTTATTGTGATATTGAGGGGTACAGTTAAGGGTTAGGTACACAAATATGTCTCGTTCAGGCACCCTTGTTGATAAGATGTGTCCCCCCATCCCCAGACAGGTATTTACTGCCATTAATCCCTTCCCCTATCTCTCCCCCCACCCCATAGTTTCCCACCACTGTCAGTCATTTTCTTGTGGTAATACGTTGGATGATCAAGGTCTACTATATGAGTGAGAACATGTGATACTCAGTTTTTTGTTTCTGTGAGAGGTCACTCAGTATTATAGACTCT
>CAUYQG010216391.1:0-18689 GCA_963574415.1 Tarsius wallacei | reverse complement strand
CAAATTAATGGAAGGAAAGAAAATGTTAGTCAACAAAGTAGAGATGAATAACATGTTATTTTAAACATTTTTTTTTAATTTCAATTTTAAAATTGTGGGGTACAATTCAGGGTTAGGTATACAAATATTCATTGTGCAGGTACTCTTGTTTATGAGGTGTGTCCCCTCTTCCCCAGGCAGATTCCCACTGCTGCCAATCTCACCTCCTGGCAGCCCCCATACCCCTGCAATTTCCTGCTACTGTCAATCCTTTTCTTATAATATTACAATAGTTGCTCAAGGTTCACTTATGAGTGAGAACATGTGATACTCAGGTCTTGGTTTCTGTGAAAGATCACTTAGTATTATAGGCTCTAATTCCATCCAGGTTGCTGTGAAGGTCATTATTTTGTTGTTCTTTATGGCTGCATAATGTTCCATTCTGCATATTTACCACAATTTTTTTTATCCAGTCCTCTTTTGATTGGCAGTATGGTTGGTTCCATGTTCTTGCTATTGTGAACAATGCTGCAATAAACATACGTGTGCAGGTATCTTTTTTATAGAGTGATTTGTGTTCTTCTGGGTATATTCCCAGTAGGGGGATTGTGGAGTCATATGGAAGGTCAATTTTTAGAACTTTTAGGAATCATCACACTGTTTTCCACAGAGGCTATACTAGTTTACACTCCCACCAACAATGTGGAAGTGTTCCATTTCAGCCACATCCTCTCCAGCATCTGTTATTTTTTGTTATTGATGATGACCATTCTGACTGGTGGTGTTTCTGTGTAGTTTTAATTTGCATTTCTTTGATGACTAGTGAGGCTGAACATTTTTTCATGCAGCTATTGACTGCACATATGTCTTCTTTTGAGAACTGACTATTCATATATTTTGCCCACTTTGTAATGGGACTTTATTTATTTATTTATTTATTTATTATTTATTTATTTCAGCACGTTTGAGTTCCTTGTAGATCCTAGATGTTAGGCCTTTGTCAGACATAGAGTTAGAAAATAATTTTTCCGAGTCTGTGGGCTGCCTTCCTGCTCTCTTTGTGGTTTCTTTGATTTTGCAGAAATTATCAGTTTGATGAGGTCCCACTTGTCTATCTTATCTCTTATGGCATGAGCACTTAGGGTTTTGATCAGGAATTGATTGCCAATTCTAATTTCCATAAGATTTTCTCCTGCATTTTTTAAGGATCTTATAGTTTGAGGTCTTAACGTTTTGGTCTCTGATCCATTTAGGGTTGATTTTTGTATGGAGACAGGTAGGGATCTTGTTTCAATCTTTTGCATGTGGTCAGTGAGTTTTCCCAGCACCATTTAATAGGTTCTCCTATCCCCAGTGGTTGGTGGTGGAGGCTTAGTTGAAGATGTGTTGGTTGAGAAACTGAAGTTTTGCTTCTGGAATCTCAATTCTATTCCATTGGTCTATATGCCTATTCTTGTACAAATACTATGCTGTTTTTATTATTGTAGCTTTACAATAAAGTTTAAAGTCTGGGAGTGTGATACTTCCTGCTTTTGCTAAGGATTGTTTTGGCTATTCGTGGTTGTTTATGTTTCCATATGAATTCCCGTATTGTTGTTTCGAGGTCTGAAAAGAATGTTGCTGGTGATTTGATGGGTAATTCATTAAATCTGTAGATTGCCTTAGGTAAAATGGACATCTTAGCCATGTTGATTCTTCCATACCATGAGCATGGAATATTTTTCCACTTGTTTGTGTCATCTTTGATTTCTTTGAGCAGTGTTTTGTAGTTTTTATTGTAAAGGTCTTTCACATTTCTGGCTAGGAAGATGCCAAGGTATTTCATTTTTTTGGTGGCTATTGTGAATGGAATTGTGTTTTTTATTTGAGTTTCTGTTTGTTTATTATTGGTATATAAGAATGCAATTGTCTTTAGCAAATTTATTTTATACCCTGAGACTTTGTTAAAGTCCTTTATCAGTGCAAGGAAGTTTTTGACAGATTCTCTTGGGTTTTCAAGGTATAGCATCATGTTGTCAGCAAAGAGGGATAACTTGACTTCCTGTTTTCCTATTTGGATACCCCTGATCACCTTCTCTTCTCTGATTCCTCTAGCTAGAACTGCCAAAACTACATTGAACAGGAGGGGTGAGAGTGGGCATCCTTGTCTTGTTCCAGTTTGGGGGGGAAATAGTCCCAATTTCTGTATGTTTAGCTGTGGATTTCTCGTAGATGGCTCTATTTTGAGCTATGTTTTATCTATGCCTAGATGTTCAAGGGTTTTTATCAAGAAGGGGTGCTGGATTTTATCAAAACCTTTTTCTGTATCTAATAATATAATCATGTAGTTTTTGTTTTTATGTCTGTTGATGTATTTAATTATGTTTATGATCTTATGAATGTTGAACCAGTCTTGCATCCCAGAGATGAAGCCTACTTGGTCGTGGTGTATGATTTTTGATATGTGTTTTTGAATCTGGTTTGCTAGGATCTTGTTGAGAATTTTAGCATCTATGTTCATCAAGGATATTGGTCTGTAGTTCTCTTTCTTTGTTGGGTCTTTACCTGGCTTGGGTATCAATGTGATGTTAGTTTCATAAAATGATTTAGGGAGAATTCCAGCTTTCTCAATTGCCTGGAATATTTTCAATAGAATTGGTATCAGTTTCTCCATGTATGCTTTGGAGAATTCTGCTGGAAAGTCATCTGGTCCAGGGCTTTTTCTGTAGGTAGTTTTCTTATGACAAAGTCAATTTCCTGGATTGTTATTGGTCTATTTAGGGTCCTGATTTATTCTTGTTTCAAACTGGGGATATTGTGTGTTGTCAGAAAGTCCTCCATTTCCTTTAGGTTTTCAAGTTTGTTTCCATACAAGTGTACATAGTAGTCTCTGATAATCTTTTGTAATTCTTCAGGGTCATTGTGACTTCATCTTTTGTGTTTCTGATTGAGTTTATTTGGACTTTTTTTCTCTTTTTCTTGGTCAGTCTAGCTAGAGGACCATTAATCTTGTTTATCTTTTCAAAGAATCAACATTTTGCTTCATTGATTTTTTTTTTTTTTTTTTGTATATTCTTTTGTCTTCTATGTCCCTTATTTGGGCTTTTATTTTGGTGATCTGAATTCTTCTGCTAAAGTTAGGGTTTTGGTGGTCTTGCTTTTCCAGCTCCTTGGGTGACTTATTAGGTTGTTAACCTGTGATTTTTCCATTTTCTTCATGTGTGTTTGTGGCGGTATGAATTCCCCTCTTACTACTGCTTTCATAGCATCCCAGAGATTTTGGGAAGATGCTTTCTTCATTTTCATTTGTTTCCAGGTATCTTTTAATCTCTGTTTTGATTTCCATGTTGACCCAGGAGTTACCTTGCATCATGCTGTTTAGTGTCCATGTCTTCGTGGGTTTTTCGAGGGAGATTTGTGGGTGTTAATATTTATCTTTATTCCACTGTGGCCTGAGAAGGTGTATGATAAAATTTCAATCTTATGAAATTTGTTTATTCTTGATTCATGGTCAAGGATGTGGTCGATCTTAGAGTATGTTCCATGTGATCATAAGTAGAATATATATTCTGTGATTATTGGGTGGAATGCTTTGTAGGTATCAATTAAGTTCATTTAGTCAACAGTCACATTGAGGTTCCAGATCTCCTTGCTGATTTTTTGTCTTGATGATCTGTCTAGGGCTGTGAGTGGGGTATTAAATAAATGATAGTGTTAGAGTCAGAACCTTTTTAAAGTTTGCCTAGAAGCTGCTTTATGAAAGTTGTTGCTCCTATGTTGGGTGTATATATGTTTAGGATGGATATTTCTTGTTGATGAATTGAACCTTTTATCAGTATATAGTGACTTTCTGTATATTTTTTAAATTTTTTAAGCTTAAAGGGTATTTTGTCTGATATTAAGATCACAACTTGTACTTCTTTTATTCATACTTCTTAGATTCAACTGAAATTTTGCTTCCTATCTTCTTTCTTTGAGTCTGTGAGTGTCCTTTCTTGTGAGATAAGTTTCTTGGAGATAATATATTATTTCCTAATGATATTTTATCTATTTTGCCATTCTATATCTTTTCAGCGGTGCATTTAGTCCATTCACATTCAGGTTAATTATTGAAATGTGAGAATTTATTCCTGTCATGTGGTTCTTATAGAGGTGTTGTTGTTCCTGTTTTTTGTTGTCTTTCTTTTGATTTTGGAGTTGATTCATATGTGATTTCAGTCTTTTTCCTGTACTCTTTTGAAGAACATTGTCATTCTTTTTTCCCTTTCTTCTGTGTTTAATAGTTTCTTAAGTGTTTCTTGTAGAGCTGGTCTAGAGGCAGCATAAGTTCTTAGGGATTGAATGTCTGGGAAAGATTTTAATTCCCTTACTGATGAAGCTTAGCTTAGTTGGGTAGGTTATTCTTGGTTGAGATTGTTTATCTTTGAGAACTTTGAAGACTGGGCTCCAAACTTTCCTAGCTTGAAGAGTTTCTGAAGGTAAATCTGCTGCTATTCTAATTGGCCTTCCCCAGTAGGTAGTCTGACATTTTTCTCTTGCTGCCTTTATGATTTTTTCTTTTATACCTACTTTGTTTAGGTGAATTATTATGTGTCTGTGAGTTGGTCTTCTCATTTGTTGTCTTGTAGGCGTTCTCTGAATCTCTTGTGTTTGAATTTTCACATCACTGATGAGATGAGGGAAGTTTTCTTGAATAATTTCATGGAATGTTTGTTCCAAGGTGGTATCTGTCTTTCTTTCTGCCTCAGGAAGTCCAGTTAATCTTAGGTTCAGCCTCTTGAAATAATCACTCATCCCTTGAAGGCTTTGCTCTGTCTTTTTAAGCTTCTTTTCTATGTTGTTGACAGTTTCGGTTAGTTCTATATTTTGATCCTCAAGCTCTGAGGTTCTTTCCTTTGCTTGACTATTTCTGCTTTCCATGCTTCTCGGTTTGTTATTTATTTCATTCACAGTATCCTTACTGCTGTTATCTCAGTTATCAATGCCTCTATATTTTCCTTTTGGCTCTCCTCAATTCTATTTATTCTCTCTATTAATGTCTTGATATCTGAGTTTGTAGCTTGAGACCATTCATTCTGGGGACTATTCATTGTTTGCATTCCATAGCCCATTTTCTCAGTGTCTGGCCTTACCGGGGTCTGTGTGAGACCCGTATACTTCTTTGGTTTTTCTTCATTTGTGTAGATCTTTCTACCCCCCCCCCGCCCTTTTAAAATTTCCTCTTCTCTAATTTTGTTGTTTGGGGATGGTGGGGTTGCTTTTGCTTCTGTTTGCTCAGTCTCCTATTCTTTCTTATGTCAATCCTCTGGCTTTGTTCAATTCTGAAGCTGGACTGTGTGTTAGGGACTGTACTTTTTGCCATTTTGAGATTTTATTGAGGGGGGAGCTGTGATTCAAAATCTATCTGTAGATCCCACTACCCACTGACAGGTGTATGGGCACTCTGGAACCCACTTCCCACTGCCTTATAATCTGTACATGCAGTGGGGTATAGGTTTGCTCCCTGGAAGCAAAATGAGAAAAAAAAAAAAAAAAAGAAAAGAATGGAAAAAGGAAGAAGGGGGCAAGAGGAAGGGGGAGAGAGAGAAGAGTAAGAGGGAAAACAGATAGATGTACCAATTAACAATTAAAAAGAGACACAAAGATAGAAAAGAGGGAAAAAAACTAAAACATACAGATAATCACACAGACACACAATCCAATAAAAACCTCCCTATTGATGTATTCTTCCCATACACAAACAGGAAGTCTAAAGAAAAGAAAAAAAGTCAGTTAAGTATCAGAAACAATGCAAGTACAAAAATATTATCAAAAACAGAAAGAGAAAAAAACTAAAACAAAAAACAAACGAAGACGAGCAAAACAAACAGACAAAACATAAAACAAAAATCAGACAAAACATAAAAATAAAAAAATAAAAACAAGGACCCTAACTCACTCTGAGGTCATTCCTGTAAGTCCAATGTCCTTTTGGCTTTGATCTCGCAGGCTGATAGGGTTGCTGTCAATGCAGCTGATGGGCTCACAGCTTGGGTCAGCTGCCCCAGGCCTACTGTGAGAGGAGGATAGATCAGATCTGGACTCACCCGGCTTGCTGCTTGTCAAATCTGCTACTCAGATCTGACCTGTGTCTGATCCAGCATGGGAGAAGGGCTTCTATCTCTCCTAGTTTGATGATATTACCTTAGTTCCCAAGTTGGAGGCTGGAGGGACCCGGGCAGGGCAATGCAGGTCTCTGCCTGGTCCTGGGACAGAGAAAATGGCTATAGTTGGTGTCTCCTCACAGGACATGGGGCTCCTCTCCAGCTCTCCTCAATCCTCTCTCTCCACTGATCAGATGTGGGGCTCCAGCTGATCTGCTATAACAGGTGATGGTGTGGGCCAGGCACCAGGTGCTGAGAATCAGCTGGATTTGGCAGGCTTTTCTCAAGACAGTCCTGCTAACAGAAGATGATATTGCACACCTGCACTCCAATTTCAGGGTGGTGGGGGCTTGCAGTCACCCTCAGAGGGGGGCCCCGTGTGCATGAACCCTAGTCTTCTCTCATACGGACTTTCACTCTCCCACCAGTGCACGCCTACTCATGCGGGGAGTCTTTATGGACACTTTCTTTTGCCAAGACTCTCACAGTCCGACCTGTCGGGTAGCCATCTTAAGCTCCGTCCAATCAAATGACACGTTCTGTAGAACAGAAAAAAAAAGGTTGAAATTATGAGGGCATAGATAAGAGAGTTAAAGCTTAAAGTTAAGTGAGTAGTAGTATTTAAATAGCAGTAGTTCAAAAAAGAGAAGAAATCATTGACCAAATAGCAGAAGTACACATTTGTGGGAATAAAAAAAAAAAAAAGACAAGAAGACATGAATTTTGGAAAGGAAAGCATTCATTAATTTCTATATTGCATTGATAATGATAACAAAATAATAACAAGGGTAACAATATTGTAATTTTAACAGAATACACGTATTAAGGGCTTACTAATTGCCAGTCACAGCTCTAAGCATTTTCAATATATTAATTCATTTAACATGCACAGTGACCCTGTGAGTTAGGTATTATTTTACAGTTGATGAGTCTATGGCTTAGATATCTAATAATTTAGTCAAGTAGCTGAATCAGAGATCATGTTCTTAACATTATCCTGCCTCTTGAACACCACTATCCATATCCTGGAATACAGTATATTGGAATGCTAAGGTTAAAGACAGACTTTGGGATAGCAAGAACCTTCAACAGAAACTCAGATGTATGACACATTATTTATTATAATGCTGTAAACTGAAAGGCAGAACATTAAGTATCATCCATTCCACATACTTTAGAAAAGATGGTTGAGAATATACAATAATTGTTTGATACTCAAGGCAAATGGTCAAGAAAAGTCTAATTAATTAAAATGAAACAACACAGAGAACACATGTAGGACAAGATAAAGAGGAAAATAAATACTCATGAGCGATGAAATGTGCAAAAGACATATTTCAATTTACATTTACATATGTAAAGGCTACTGTTAGATTATGTTTCTTAAAACTAAAGGCCCAACTGTGCAAAACCTTTATGTTAGACTTTCAAAACACTGTGAAGGCATTCTTAAACTTTCAAAAGCTGAAATGAAGAAAGGAAAGAACTGAAACATTTACCTTGTGGGATAGAACAGAAAGTTGTGTGAGTGGTAAATTCTTTTAGTGGAATAGAGATTGTGTGTGGGTAAGAAAGTTGTTCATGTTGTGTTTTCAAGTAAAACAGGAAAATACGGTTGTGAAACAGAAGTTTAAAAATGTATTGGAAAACTAAGGCAATCTTCCCAAGCAGCAGTGTCCAATAAATATAAAATGTGAAAAAAATGTATTGGAAAACTTATCATTTACTTTCGTATTTAACAATGCCTAATACTAGTCATTTTTAAAAAATGACACAAGGGGCAATATATGCACAATTTGAGTTGAGGGTCGTTGTGGTGGTGGCAGTTAGTCAGATACCGGAATACCAGATGCTAATAAATTTCAGATATTGGTCTGACAATGGATTCAGTAGAAGAGAATAGAGAATTTACAAATAAATCTTAGTATATTTGAGAATTTACCCTTTGCTAGTTCAAAGCAAAAATAAAGGATTAAATAGTAAAGTTGAGAGTTCAACCAACAATATATTCATCTTCAAATACAGTGTAACAAAAACCAAAAATAAATTATGGATAGATTTAATATTGGATTATTTCAAATATTAAAAAATGGAAGTGTTGCCTATTAAGAGACCTCCCCCCCATGTCTTTTGCCCAGGGATGGAAGTAATTGGCAGTGAGTTTAGTGGAGTGCTGCTAAAAATATGCCTATGGTTGCTTGTCCAAAGGTGGGGGATTTTGTATTGAAATAGAGATCAAGGAGGCATTGAACAAACAGATCCTGTTACCTTCTCCAAGTATGTTACTTAAAAGTAATGAGTTGCATTTTATTGAGTTGTTTACTCTTAGAGAGCTGTGCAAGAGGAAGAAAGTTTAATGTTTGTGGATACAATGGCTTTATTTTTTTCTGAAGACACTTTAGTATTTCTAGGAGACGACTTGCTTTGTGGCCAGATCATGCTGAAAATTATATTTTCTCCAGTTTATTTGCATTTGTTCCCTAAATTTACATGTTTAAATGAGCACTTATACTTTCTTCCCATCAATCAAATCAGGAATATTATTTAAAACATTATGTATTTCACTAATGTGTTTATAAAACAAAACTTTTTACATTAGGAAAATAAATTTCAAATTAAAAATGCACACTAAATTTGCATAGTTTAAATAATTAAAAGAAACAAAGATGCAAGTGAATAGAACTTGAAATTTGAATTGTTTTTAAATGTTTTATAATGTTCATTATACAGAGGTTATAAATGCTTTCAAAATTCAGGTATTAGCCAAATATAGCTGGTGCTATGTTATAAAAACTTACTCCTGCTGACCTAGTCATTGTCCATGCCTTTGATACAGCCACATAAAAGGTAATTAATCTTTATTTTATTTTTTTGAGTTGGAGTCTCACTCTGTCGCCTAGGCTGGAGTGCAGTGGCACACTCACGGCCACTCCAGCGTCGACCCGTTGGGCTCTGGCGATCCTTCCGCCTCAGCCTTCCAAGTAGCTGGAATTAAAGGCGCATACTACCATGCCCACCTAATGTTTGATTTATTGTAGAGACAAGGTCTCACCAAGTTGCCCAGGCTGGTCTGGAACCGCTGGCTCAGGCAACCACTTGCCTCGGTTTCCCTAAGTGCTGGGATTACAGGCTGAGCCACCGAGCCTGGCCAGGTTATTCATCTTTAACTGAGAAAAAGAGTTCTCTCAAGGTTGCTCTAGAATAAGCATTGCATTAGGGATTAAAGTTCTAGTTGTAAAGAAAAAAACAATAATTAAATATTCTGAAAATTCTAGAATTTTTACTTTCAAAAGATAATAAAGTTAAATTTCTCTTTACAAATAAAAAACAGATTATTTGGCTGGTATCAAATATTGCCATTTCTCCCTTTTCATGTACAAGAAATAGAACTATTATTTTTATTCAGAGAGGTAAAAAATACAGAAATGAGCATCTTGTCTGACTCTTATCCTCTTTATCTTTGCTTCATTGACCTTGGCCTCAGCATTCTGCCAGAGGCAAACCACAGTGTCAGTTCCCATGTGACATCACCTAGAGTACAAAAGAATTTATGGACATGTCCTAGAAGTTTGAGTTTAGTGAAGAAAAAGTGAACTGCCAACAAAACAAAAAGCAAGGAAAAGCCATCAGACTAAAAGGTGTTTTTTAATGATTCAGTTTGTTTCTTTTTCTTACTTGCTGATTCAAGACTGGTATTCCTAGTCACTGTCCTCTGACTTCCTAAGTTTTCCCATTCTTTTTATGGTGCTCCATCTGTCTCTTATTTCCTCTTCTCCTCCAGAAGTACATAAATTGTTTCTCCAATGAGCTTTCTCTTGCCTTCATGTGTGTTTTTCTCTATAGCCTGCATATTATTTCTCCTACATAGAGGTCTCTCACATTGAGACTCTGAAAGAGGTATGTTCTCTGTCTTTATTTTAATTAGAGAAGCTCTTTAACTAAGTCCTAGAACCACCTACCATCATGGAATGTTCTTTGCACTGCTAGATAATAGCTTCAGTTTTTTTCCTATTCTTTATTCAATTATTTCAATTCATACAGACTGTGTTAGTTTCATTTTCCTTGTACTCTGCTTAAACATTAAATAGAGAATGAAATGTATCTGGCCTGCTGCATGAGCTAAATTATATTTCTTTGACATTGATTACATTTTATGTGTCAGCAAATACATATTATGTTCAGAGTGTGTGCTTCTTTGAGCTGTCTTTCATAGAGGGTAATTACAAAATGGTGAAATTTAAATGAAGCACAGTCAATTTAGGTACACAATGTATGCAGAAAAACAGAAGGGAGAGTCATTTGTTTCTTTATTGACTACCTCCTGTGGAGATAGACAGATGTTTGTTCTAGTTTTTCAGGTATTTCTATTCCTTGTGGTGGAGATAATGCAGGCTTTCTTATCACCAATTACCAAATAAATTACATTAAGCAAATATTTACCAAGTGCTTTAACTGTGAGAAAAGAAAAATAATAGATAAGAAAGGATATATTTAGTTAGGAGATACTTGCTTCAGTCTTAATTGGATGAGGTCAAATTTCACCATGAGTGACCACAAAAGCACTCAAGTGAGGAGTCTGTGAATTGTAGGATTCAGTACTGTAAGTATGTGAATTCTCCCCTAAGCTGATCTACAGATTGAATTCAATCCTGGTGAAAAGGTTAAAATATACAATTCTGACCTATTGACTATTGAAGTCAAAGACTTTTCAGAGCAGGTGCAAAAATATCACTTTGATCTCTTTTGTCCTATTTGTTAAGATCAAGAGATGAAACTCCCATTAGAAACAGGGTCTCCTTGTATCAGAAAGAAAGGCAACAGCCTTATGCTCGAAGACATGAAGTTGACACCAATAGAATACCGTTCAGATGTTGGAAGAATTACTTTTAGCTTTTAAGCTTCCCCACATAATTTAATCATATTTTCACAATTCACTGTTTTTTGTTTAATGTGGTGTGTAAGTAATTGACTCTTGTGGCGTCTTTGGGGTCATCATTTTTTATCATGATTTTCTCCTGTTAATCTATATTATGCCACTTTAAATTCTGGACCCAGCTGTGTCTCTAAAAGAATGAAGATGAAGTTTTGTTTTGTTTTGTTTTCCTACAGTGTTTGAGGAAAATAATATTTATGTGAATATTAAATAAAGTTACTTTCAGAGAAACATGAACTGAGGAATTTGCCAACAGAAACCTTCACTAAAATAAATTAAGGTAGTGCTTCAGGAAGAAGGGTAATTATATCAAAGATAAACCTAGACGTGCACAAGAAAATACAGTGTTTTAAATATCTTGTATCGAACTATATGAAATTGACTTTCATATAAAACAAATTGGTAGCATATTCATAAATTTATAAAATTCAACCTAATAAATAAATGTGACCTATGACAAGAAACAATTGTAATGATTTCTGGAGTTTGACATATGAATTAAAGTGAAATAGAAAATAAATTTAAAAGTTTTAAGATTCCATGTATTCTCAGAAAAATGAATCAAAAGATCATTTGATCTTAAAGAAGCCATAACTTTAAGGAGGTTGCAAAAACTCAACTATGAACATTGCATTTATGATAGTCCCTAAGTAAAAATAATGATTGCATTAATATCAACTTAGCAGAAGAAAAATGGAATAATAAAAATGAGTAATTAAAAGAAGGCGAATGGAAAGACAAATAAAACAGGCAAATGCAAATTTATAGTTATTGTATAGTTATCTTTAACAATAAATGGTAGCTTAAAGATAGTCTGTGTTGGTTTTTGTGTGGAGTAAAAGGCATTAAGTTCACCATTAGGTTAACATCAAACTATTTTTAGTTACTAGAAATTCTAAACAAAGGACATCAGGAGTAAAAAAGGAAATGTCACTAGCCTTATTGCACAATATCTAAAGAATGAGACTGTGTAACTTGTGAGTTTCAAGTTTTGAAATGATCCATGAACTAACAAACTGACATAGTGAAAATGAATGTAGGAAATGCTACAAGCAAGCAACTGAGGCTGAAATGTCAAAAGTGGAATTTTTACATTTGAAAAAATTACCTGACAAAGACAAGGGACCACAAAAAATTATAGAACTGTGACAGATTTATATGACTATTAAACAAAAAGGAGATCTGCCATGAGATAAGGAATTAGATCCAAAAGGCAAATCAATGTGCTGTTTCCCTCATTGAGAACATTTAGATTTGAGAAATGCCACTAGGACTACAGTGTGAGTAGTTCATTCATCGATTTACATTCTAGCAAAATCTCCTGACTTTATGCACACTCTGTAAATCAAATTTGAATTAGTTTCTAGCATATGGTATTGGGTGAAAATATTCTCCAACCAAATTCTGTCCCGGTAAAGGTGCCTTGACTTAAGGAGGGAATTCACAAAATGTCATAAAAATAGATTCTGCATTTTGTGTACAATGGGATTTAAAATATTCTGAAGAAACTTATAGTAATTTGTTGAAAAAGTTGTTAGTGCTGTCTTCTTAATTTAACAATTAGACTACATTTCTCAGTCTCCTTGAATCTAAATGATCCAATGACTAGTTCTCACTAATGAAATGTAGATGGAAATATCATTTCTAGACTGAGCTGCTGAAAAGTGGGAGTATGTTCTCCAGTCCGGTATTATTTTGTTCACTCCACTAACTAAATAGAAAGACTCTGAGGATATTAATGAAGAGAGAGGCACCACAATGAAAGAAACTTGGCTCCATAGTACTTCTGAAATTCAAGTCATTTAAGAAAGCTACCCACCTAAAAATTCCACTGTGGGTGTTTGCACAAGGAGAAAATATATTACATTTTTATATACTATTGCACTGAAATTTTAAGTTTTATTTGTGTACCATCTAGCATTACTTGCCCTCACTAGTAAGCAATGCCATTTTTCTTTTTTATCAAAGTTTATCTATCTGCATAAATATCATGAAAAGTTATGTAATTTTCCCCCCAAAACCTTGGTAGGGACCTTCCTTCCTTCCTTCCTTCCTTCTTTTTTTCTTTCTTGCTTGCTACTTGGCAAAGGAACCCAGGTAAAATAACAATTCAATTCTCTTGAGCACTTAATAGTGTCTGAACCAACATGGGTATTTTGGTTACTGGTGATTATGCCAAGTCTCAGCTCTCAGTGAATTTATAGGCTAGTGAAAGGAGAGATAAAATGGATAAAAATAGATAGTCCTAATGAAAGGAAATGCCAGCTATCTCAGCAAGTCAGTTACTGTAAGTTGGGAATAGATTTCTAAATGGCGTTCAATTGGATATTGCAATGTGTGGTCAGATGTACATGAAGTTTAAAAAGTGCTTCCTTAATAAGTTTAGATGTATTTGTAAATCCCAAAATTTTTGTAAATCCAAAATATTAATCTAATTATACACAACTACTATCTCTGGACTGAATTAGAATTTTGACATTTGGTACGTATGGCATAAATATGGTCATGTTATGTAGGTTGGGTAATATTATTTTGTGTCATTTTAAAGAAAGATTTTATTTTTTAAGTTAAGCAAATTAGTTTTATGTATCTATTTTTATTCTAAAAGAAAAAGTTATGGCAGATTGAACTGTAAGACATGCAATAAAAAAGGACTTATCAAAAATTAAGAGAGCAAAATTCAGTCATACCACGACAAAAGTATGTGTATAATTTGGCTTAGTTAATTGAATTTTACCAATGTGAAAGGCAATTTCATCTTATTTCATTCCACTTTAATTTTTTGGCAACAAATAAAAGCTATTTAAGGTGATTGAGAACTTACCAGGAAATGATACTTAAGTATAATTTACAAAATTAGTAGACCAAATATGGAAAAACAATACAGTTAGGTATGATACAATGCAATATACTCCCACACAAAGTCTGCTAAGCAATTGTTGGCTGACAGTAAAAATCCTTAAATTTCAGCTAACTCATTATCTTTAACTGGTAGAGCTAACATAAAATCCACTATCTGGAAATCTCTTTCTTCTAATTTTCAAGTTTTGTTTTTAAAAAGATTTCTACTTAATGCCCTGGTTAACTTTATACATGTCAAAAAATATTGACATTTTAAATTATTAGGTTGCAGAATATGTGACAAAATGTTGATTTCAGAAGGAAGACACATAGAGTATGTTGTTTTTCGGAACTAGTTGAGTGACAATTTTCCAGTTAAGCTTCAGGAACTGGAAATATAATTTCAGTAAAAATGTAAGTTATGTCATTGCTTACAATTACTATAAAATTCTGATGCCATAATTGTGTTACATTACAACTTTAATGAAAGAAGAAAGCAATTAAGCGCGTATAAATGTAATTTTGTGTAAATTAATTTTGTTTTGAATTTTATTTGCTAGAATAACATCATTCTGCATCTTTTTTGTACAAAATTAAATACAATTTTTCAAATAAACCTTCACTGTTAAGTTAAAAATATATTCCCTTAAGTTTGTCCTAAAATAGTCTAAAATCAAGTTAATGGAAATTTGTTTAGATCTAGAAGATTATATGCAAGTTAAAATATTTCAAATACATACAATTAAATTGAAAAAGAAATAGATGACACTCTGTTAGCTATTAGATAGTTTAGTGACTAAAAAATTTCTGCTTGTGCATGTTTTTCTTTATTATTTCTTTACTTTGGTTTCTATGGGTTGAGAAGCACCCAACAAATGGTGTACCAGAGATGGAAAAACCAAAAAATGAGATTATTTCTAGAATTCTCAAATTAAATATATTCCTATAAAATGACAATTCTCCATTTTAAGTTAGAAAACCTGTATAACATTATGTTTGGTTATTTTCCTGAGGTATATTAATGTAAAAAAGCATTCAGGTTTAAAAGATAACTACATTTACAGATCTTTTTATTCTTTGCATAGATAGATACATTTGAAATAGAATTATAATTTCTATAAATTTTGTGGATTATCAATTTTCTGGCAATTCTAAAGTTAAATTAAAAATCTAGTTTCCAAGATTACTGTCAGTTTGTTGGTTAAGTATTATGTTCAGAAAGACAGAGAGTGCCATGCTATATGTTTGATAATTTTTTTAGAAGAAACACGAATAAACATCCAATGTACAGACAGGAGAGGGAAGTACAGAAACTGGTCAGTTTCTCAGTTTTTTTTTTTTTAACCCGTCTCATCATCAACTTATAAACTTTTCTGAGCTTCTGTTCTTTTATCTGCCAAACAAGAAATCTGATTTATGTGATCTATAAGATTCTTATTGTGATTTTTTTCTCTAGCACACAAAAATTATTTATTCAATTTTTTTCCGCCTGTGGCAATCACTTTGGATATAACAGTGTATGAGTTTATTATTACTGTGCAGCAAGACCAGTGGCTTGAAGCAACACCATTTTATTTTTATTTTGGAGTTGGAGTCTCACTCTGTCACCCAGACTGGAGTGCAGAAGCACACCCACAGCCACCGTAGTCTCAACCTGCTGGGCTCAGGTGATCCTTCCACCTCAGCCTTCCAGGTAACTGGAACTACAGGCATGTGCCACCACACCCAGCTAATTTTCTGATTTATTGTAGAGATGAGGTCTCGCCACGTTGCCCAGGCTAATCTTGAGCCCATGGGCTCAGGCAATTCTTCCACCTTGGCCTCCCAAAGTGCTGGAATTACAGGTGTGAGTCACCACACCTGACCTGAAGCAACATCATTTCCTCAGATCTGTAGGTCAGATTAACTGAGTTCTCTGCTAAAACTCTTAGAAGTCTGTGATCTAGTTAAAGTTGGCCATACCGTGTTTCTCGTGTCAAGTCTGGAGTTTTTTTTATCTTATTCAAGTTGTTGGCAAGATTCAGTTTCTTTCAGTTCTACACATGTGGACCCTGTTTCTTCATCATCTGTCAGCCATGAGTCATTTTCCATTCCCAGGTAATAAATAGGACCATCCACACTACTTACCTCTATCTTCAAAGCCAGTAATGAAAAATCTCCCTCACATCAAATCCATCTCATGCTTAGCATCTGATTTTGAATCTCTGGGTAGTAAGGGTTCAAACCCTTTTAAGAACTCACTTGAATAGGAGCTCACCAAGGATAAATCTTGGACATTAATTGCGTCTGCAAAATCCAGTCAGTGGCATCTGGATTGTTGTTAATTTTAATAACCTGTAAAAGGTGTGTGCTTCCCCGAGGGGTGGGAATCCTAGGAGACATCTTAGAGTTTTGCCTATTGAAACCAGTGAAAACTCAATTACAATCTCATTGTTCTTAACATACGATTTATATATGTTTGATAAGTGTTAAATAGAAGTGTAGGTTGCTTTCAGTGCACTTAACCAAGATGATCCTAACTGGACAATTCAACTTAACTATCTGTTTGCATCTAAAGCATAAACATTTCTTTAGGTTTCAACAGAAGATGTGTGTCTCCTTAAATCTTTTTTTTTTTTTTTTTTGGTCATCATTTCTCCCACAATTGAAGGTGCTATTTGGATGTTGCACTGGCAATTTTCCATTTGTCCTTCAGAATGAACCTCCTCCCTTCTGACTCACGCTCTGCATAACCACCCACCTCCTCATGTAGATGGAAATTTAAAGAGTTCCCTCACCCTCTAATTTCTGATTGGATTTGGCCAATGGCAGACATCAGAAACAGACTGGAGGTGGGATGATAGTGAGTGATGTTGGGAATTTATTCTCCCTCCCTGCTAGCTTGTGGATGACACACACAGCACCTGTCCAGGAGACCTCTCCTATAGTTACAGTCTCTTTTTGGGCAACAATACCTGTTCCCTCTTCTTTCCCCTCCAATCTGGACATGGTAACAGAAAATCTCAGTTATTTCTGATATGAAGGCTCTTTATCATTTCACTTTCATTTTTTCTAAAATTATTCAAATACTATGAATATTCCCTTCCTCAATTATCCTATTTAAGCGTAGAAGTGTAGAATCTGTTTCCTGATACTCTGACACAAATATTTCATTTGTAGCGGTATTCTTTCTTGCCAAATTATTCTCAAATTTGTTTAGGATGACAATATACTATGTAAAATATATGACCATAAGACAAAATTATGGTCAATGTGACATAACCAGATGAGCATTTCTGAGAAAGCAGCTTGCTTTCCCATTACAGATGACAACCATTCCATATTCTTCCTTCCTGCTTTTTTCCTGCCTTGTTAGGGAAAGGAGACACATGGCCACAAGAGTAACCACTTAACTGTTTTTCCTGACCATGGCCAGAACAGAGGCAGATAAAACAGCTCTGTAGTTCCCAAGAGGTTCTTAAATATGCAAATTAAGCTAACACTTTAGTACACACATTCCTTTAATTTCCTTTTATTTTTCTGTAGAAACACATCAAGGTACCTTTTCAGACTTTTTCATAATAGATTGCAAAAGTTTTATGCTCTTACCCCTAATTCTAAGAACTTTATTTATATTTATTTTGATTCCATAATCAGGGCATGGGATGGGAGTCAGAGCCTTAATACTATTTTATTATGTTCCTTTGACCCACCTCATACTTGACACTTCAGGTAGCAAGAAAGCAAACCATTGCATCTCCCTGTATTGTTTGTCTTCGATATAAGCTTGATGGTCTGTGCATTTTGTCCTCAATTTGCTTACTAAACTCATTATATTTCCACCAGATATACCAGTGGATTTTCTCTGTTCATGACTAATACACTCTCTGATTCATATGATAAGTCTTGCTCAATTCACATTTTATTTTAGACATGTTAATAGCTGACCTCTTTAGTGACATTTAGAAAATGATAGGAATAGAAGCCAGCTTTAAAAAAGAATTCCAGGAAACCCTTATTCATTTATCCACATTTGGGGTCATGAGAACAGTTAAAGATTTTGATCAGATATCTGTCTTTATACAGGTTTGGCGTAACTAAACCCAAGAACTTTATCAGCATACATGGAAATAAATTTATTTTAGAAGTAGCAAGAAGGAATGGTCAAGATGATAGTGAATTGTATTTTAATCTATTATATGGGGAAGAAATTTCATGGTACATGATGTCTGCTAATTAGTGATATTTGATGGAATATAACATATTTGGTGAAAAAATACTTTGAAATTAGACTAGATAATAAAGTAGTCTGAGATTTTTTAAATAGGATATTCTTTCACATCACATTCATATGATTCTCACTTCTGAGTCCATTTTTGCTGCAGACCATTAAGTTTTGACCATGAGCTACTGAGACAAGACATCAGTAAGATAAAATAACAAACAAAAAATGTAATGTGAGAATTTGAAATGGTTGGTTTGTTGAACTTTGTTTCATTTTACTAGCATGAAGGAAAATAAAGCCAGTTGCTGAAGGAAAAATAAAATGCTAGATAATGTTTTTATAAATTGTTAATTTTCTATCTCATTTTTATTATGATTTCAATTACAGCTGAAATTGCATTACCAGCATTATTACCATTATAGTGATGTTTCATAGATACTATTTGGCACTTTAGTATTAAGACATTAGAGTGAGCCGGGCTCGGTGGCTCAGCCTGTAATCCCGCGCCTTTGGGAGGCTGAGGTGAGTGGATTGCCTGAGCCCGCGGGTTCGAGACCCGCCTGGGCAAGCGAGACCTCATCTCTACAATAAATCAAAAAAATTAGCCGGG
>CAUYQG010216389.1:0-12184 GCA_963574415.1 Tarsius wallacei | reverse complement strand
TGAGGCGGAAGGATCCCCGGAGCCCAGCAGGTCGAGGCTGCGGTGGCCTGGAGCGGCCACTGCACTCCAGCCTGGGCAACAGAGTGAGACTCCAACTCAACAACAACAACAAAAAAAGAAATTTGTTAATTTGTTATTGGATTATCCAAAATATTTCTTTTAGGAATGGGCACTTCATAAAATACAAAAGAATAACCCTTGGATCTCCTTCACTAGCAAGTGTATTGTAATACAACAAAAGAGAAAGTTCGTATATTTCAACACTTCATGTGAGATGGTTAGATAATTGAAAGATAACTTGAATTAATTTACTTAAGACTATAGTTAGAGGCAAGGAGGGTAATCACTGCTACTGATACAAGGAGTAGGTTGTAACAGGCAATGGGTGTGTCATGTTTCTGTTCTTACTTCCAGAGCAAAACCTAGTTTCTTCATATATGAAAAGGTTTATGCTATATTGGGGAAGAATCATTATGAAATCTATGTGTGCCATGTTGCTACTTTTACACACCTAAAGTATGTCCTAATTTTTACATATACATAAAAACAAAACGTTATATTCTGGAAGAAGCAATCAACATTTTTATGGCTCTTATCCAATTATTTTGTTTCCCAATTATGTGGATTTTTTGTTCACTGGGGTTATTTGATAATAGCTCATTCTTGACTCATATACAGTAAATGTAGTATGATGTCTAGGCTGGTTATAATCTGATAATTTATTTATACTTAGGGATCTCCTAAAAATAATTCTTTTGTAGTTGATTTTTTTTGGAACTTCAATGTCCAAAGTTGGCCACCACATAGAAAGTTGCATGGTTTCTATTATAGAGAATAAAGGAATTTCCTTTGATAATGTTCACAAATTAACAGTTATAAGAAGAGATACTGAAAGGGACGAAGAATTGTTATACATTTTTAATATTTTTGAGGGTTTTTGATAAATCAAGGCAAATAAACTTCATTTTACATCAAACATTTACTATTGACTCTCAAGTCTCAAGATTCACCTTTTTAATATCTTCTTTCACTTCTCATACAATCAGGCAATTTTATCTGGACGACCATAAAAATTAATCATCATTTATAGCTGGTTTATATGCTTCTGTCCCTTCGAAGTATGCAGTCACATTTGGAGATTTTATAAGTTGGCAATCTCTCCTTCCAATTTAGATTTTCTGTTTCCCTTCCTTGGAGTCTGTGAACATTTACAAATAGAGAACAAGGATTGCTTTTAACTGCTCTTGACTCTACTCCAGGAGATGCTTTGAAAATGTTCTAAAATCTATTCTTCTTTCTTTTTGTGTATTTGAAAAGTCTTCTGAAGCACTTCTGAGAATTACATTGCATCAGGATTTTCGGGGTTTTATATATATATCTCAAGGCCATCTTTGAATTATACACAGCTGGGTTATCCAAATCATTTTTTTGGTGTTTGCTATCCTGCTGCTTGTAACAATTTTTTTTCCAAAAGAGGGAATTAACAATTAAGTCAACTCATTAGGATAGATAAGACTGTCCAGAAGGTTAAACAATCCATAAATTAAATTCTTAACATGGCTTTAGACCGAAATGTAAAAACATTCTGTAACTTCAGATTGTAGCCATAACATTATGAGAATTGGATTTACCTTCCTCCTGTTGAAAAAAAAAAAAAATTCTTTTGGACAATAACTAAAGGCATCTCTCAGGATTTTGATTTCTGAGAGAAGTGAAATAGGTCAGACTAGCCTATAGTCGTTCTGGTTTGCTGCTAGACACAATTACAAGAATCCATGTACAGAGAGGCAAACCCAAAAGAAACCCAGCAACGTCACAGCAGTGAGGAATGTATACGGAGGAAAGGAAAGGCTGAAGAAGCGGCTGGAAGATACAGAAGCAGAGTTCTGGCAAAAAGGAGAACTTTGCAGAAAAAAGGAGCTTTAGAAATCTAAGGTTCCTTTAACATCTTTGATGAGTAGTCGAACATGCAAATATAGAGTGAAATTCTAAGAGGCCAGGTAAAAAACAACGGGATATCTGTAAGGTAAAAATTTCCAGAGCTCATACAAAAGCAAGCTCTAAGAGAATATACCAAACTACCCCTCACCAGAGTAAAGAGTTCATGATGATTCTTTAGCACATTCAGGAGACTGACTTGTCACCAGAGAAGATAGTGATCTGAGAAAACTATCAATGGAATGATGGCAACTCTAGACCAGCTCAGGAAAGATTTTTTAAATGACTCAGTTGGTTGACACTGATCTGTAAGTAAAAATTGACTGCCAATACAAAGTCCAAGACTTAAAAATAAAATAAAATAAAAATCCAGAGTCTTATCAATATTAAATCTGTAATGTTTAGCATAAAACAAAAACGCTGGCTTACATAAGGTAGAAAGTGTAACCAAAAGTAGGAGAAAAATAATCAACAGAAATAGAAGCATATATGACTTAGATTATGAGACTAGCAAATGCATTACACGGCTATATGAAAATATGCAAAGAATAACATGGACAAAATAAAAAGATAAATAAAACATTTAAAACCAATCAACTAAGTATAATTCCTAGATTGAAAAATTAAGTATCTCCATAGAAAGTGTAACTAGGTGGGATTAACAATGCATAAGATACTACACACACACAAATCGGTGAATTTACTATTTAGTAATGAATCTATTAAAAATGAAAAAAAATAAATTAACAGCACCAGTGATCTGTGGAACAAAATAAAGTTATCTACATACATGGAATAGGATTCCCAAACATGGTAGGCACAGGAAAATAAATAACCAAAAATTATAAAGAAGTAGAAGCTAATATATTTTCAAATTTGAATAAAATTACAATGCTAGCCCAGCACCTAACAGCATAATTTTTAAAACCTGTAAAATAAAACACATCAAAATAAAATTGCCAAAAACCAGTGATAAAGAGAAAATCTTAGCAGTAGTGAGAGAAGAAAAAGGGGCAAATTAAGTAAGAAAAACAATTATTAAAATGTATGTATTTTGCTTATGGAAAATACACAAACAAAAAGTTAATGAAATAACATCTTGAAGGTGTTGAGAAATGTGATTGCAGTCTAAAATGTATATCCAGTGTATATTTCAAAAACAAACTTAAAATAAGACTTTTTCAGAAAAAACATTTGTGAATATAGCTAGCCTTTTATGTATGTTTAATGTTTTCATATAGAAGCAATTAAATTTGTAATTTATAAACTTTGCCTCAAAAAATACCATCTCCCATACAATCATAATTAAAGTCTATAAATTGTTTAATAAATAAATGATACTACATCTACACTTTTTTTTCAGAAAACAGAGGTCAACATTAACCTGATACCATAAAAAAATTATTTCAAGAAGATAAAGCTGGAAAATAATACATACATTAAAATAGATACACATTTCTTAACAATAATCAATAGGAATAGAATCATATATGACATAGATGCAGTATAGCCATCAGTTTTATGGCTGAAATGCATGGTAGGTTTAACATTTGAGTACTAACCTATATACTGTATCACTAATATATATATTTTTAAGAAACTATGATTATCACAAAAGATGATAGGAAAGCCTTTGAGAGAATGTTATGCCAACTCAACTTGATAAAGAGGTTCTACGAGAATCTCTCAGCCAAAATTAAATTTAATGATGAAAGATTTAATGTTTAGAATGAATGACAAGAAAATGATTCTCACTCTTATTATAAACTCATTCAATAAGTCAAAATATGAAAACATAGGAACATTAGAATGAAAGAATTAAAAATGTCTCAATTTACAAGTGACACATGCAGACATATATCCGCATATACTTTAAGAAATCTTGAAAAAGCTACTAGAACTTGTAAGTCAGCAAATTACTAATAAAGTAATATTAATTTTTAAAAAATAATTAAGACTGTACACTACCTAATTTCAATATATAGTATTAATAGAGACAATAATATGGTGTTGATATAAAGATAGACAAATAAATCATTTTAATAGGATCAAGAGTCTAGATAGATAGGCAAGTATTAATTTATCTTTCACAAAATTACCAAGGTAATTCAATAAGGAAAGTATCACATGTTCAAAGAGTTTGACTGGAACAACAGCATCTTTTATGGAGAAAATAATTAAACTTGGTTTTCAATTCACACCATACACAAAACAACCCAAAATAGATCAGGGATCTAAAATTAAGTGACCAAGTATAAAACTTCTAAAGGAAAAGATCAAACAACATCTATATAACCCTGGGGTTAATAAGCAAAATATTTTAAGAGAACACAAAGAAGTATAAACAATAAAAAATTATATACAGAATATATAAAAAGTAAAAACTGTTTTTGAAAAAATATATCCTTGGTGAAATAATAAGGCAAGTCACAGATGGGAAGAAAATACTGGAGATGAATATATTTAATACAGAAAGACAGAGGAAAACCCCCCAAATAAATGGAATTATCTTCTGGAGGCTTGTAGTACAGGCTTCCACTGCTTGGTAAGTGTTCTAGAAACCCATTGGCGTCAGTGTACCAAGTAGAGTTGCTGTGAGAGGCTGCCTTTGTCTACAGTTAATTGTTTATTTTATTTTGTTTATTTATTTATTTATTTGGGCGGTTCTTTCAAAGTGCCCATTTCATGATGGGTAAGTTATATAAACAACGTACAGCAAATCATTGACCTGCCTACACTGTGCTGAGTGTTCAGCAGTTTTTGACAAAAAACAGCATGACTTCCGTGCCCTTTCCCTCAGCTCCAGTGCCTTTTTTTAGTTTCCCTGGATGAAAAAAGTCCTCAAAAGGAAATGTTTTGCTGATATGGAAGAGCTGACAAGAGATTTTTTGTTGTTGCTGTTGTTTTGACAAACAACAGCAGACATTAAAAGGCATCAAAATTTGCGAGTTTAAAAACTGTTTTTGAACAGTGGAAAAAGTCTCTCAGTAAGTGTATTGCATCAAATGGAGAGTACTTTGAATGCGACTGAAGTTTAAACATGTAAGGGTAAATACACAATTAAAAAAAAATAAATTCCACGTTTTTTGGGTCCTTCCTTCATACATCTAAACTGTATAAAGAAATTTAAAATCCAAGTTGCTGTGAAGTTCATAATTTTGTCCTTCTGTGTAGACAAAATTTAAAATAGTTAGAAGAAAATTGACTCAATTTTAAATTATAAAAAAATACTTAAATAAACATTTTATAAAAAGAAAATACACAAATGACCAATTAATACTTGGAAAAATGGTCAGCATCATTAGGCATCAGGGAAATGTAAACTAAAACTATTATGAGATTTCAGTACAAATCCAATTAGAGTGACTTAAATAAAGACTGACAATACTAATATTGATAGCGAGTTACTCACATGCATTGCCTGTGACAATATTTAAAATGACAGCCATTTAAAAATGCTCTTCTTATAAATTTAATCAAACATTTACCATATGACTCGACAATTCCAATTCTAGATATTTGCCCAAGGCAAATGATAACATATGTCCATACAGAGACTTGTACATAAATGTTTGTAGTTTTTTTATTCCCATACCCACAATCTAGGAACAATCCCAATAGCCATCAACAAGTGAATGAATAAACATGGTAGCATAACGTACAATTAAATGATACAAGCAATAAAAAGGAATGAGCTACTGATACTCCTTCACAAATGGATGATCTCAAAACACATTATGTTGAGAGAAAGCAAAAACAGAAGCATAGATATTCTTGAATCATTCATATGAATCTCTAGAAAGACAATTGAGATATCTATTGGCAGAAAGGAGGTCTATGACTGGGGCTAAGGATGAAGAAACAGGTTGATTGTGAAGGATCAGAAGGAATTTGTGGTGCAAATGCTCTATGTCTTAATCATGGTGGTAGCTACCTGGCTAAATACATTTCTCAAAGTTCATCAATGCACTAAAGTATGCACTAAATAGAGATGCATTTTATTTTATGTAAATTATCCTTTGATAAAGTGTATTATATTGGAAAAAATGAATTCAAAGCTTTTTATCTGTTAAGAAAATTCAGAATTCCAAAATAAGAAATGTGAGCATATTTTTTTGTCTGTATAGATCAATCTCTACACCAAGAATATAAAATATTATATTTATTTATGTTTTAATAAATCAATTTAATATAGTGTAATGGCATGATATCATAGAGATAAACCTGAAGCTAAGGGTGAGAATTTCCAAGTTCAATTCCAGTTCTGCTTATTAATAGATATGTGGTCTAGATCAAAGTCATTGAGCCCCTCCATGCCTCAATTTTGTACTTAATAATGAATATTATAATACAAATCCAGTAGCATGCTAAGATATTAAAGTGAATTAATGATTTGAAATTTCTTCACCAGGACTTTAAAGCACTATGCAAAGATGGACTTATTGCTATATCATTAACATTATTTATAAAACTAGACATTGACTTTGCTACAACTTATGCATGGAGTCCATGTTTCCCATAATAAGAGAGTTGCTGTTCTACAAGATCATTCAGGATTCAGAGAATGTTTGACTTTAATATTAGGTCATAAATATTTCAGTGAAAGAGATGAGAGATTTTTGGAAAAAAATTAAATGGATGGCAATTTAGCCTCTGGGAAAAAAAAAAGGTATAATCACAAACTAGAAAGAAAAAATATACTCCCCTTTTGATTATGGATGAGATTTGTTTTCTACTAATATGTCTAAGTTTGGTGTTGGAACTGAAATGGATTTATTTTAATATATTCTAATATATTTGTATATAAGTCTACTTGAAAGTAGTAGCTAGTGGTTGACAAAGTTTCAGTGAGAATACTTTTACCCAATTTTTGTAATTACCTTGCACACATATGCTAAATATACGTTGATTTTGCTATGTGCCAAATTTTTAAATTTTTTTCCAGCTTATGAGTGTACTTTGTATTATAATGAATAATCAAACATAGCAGACCTACTGTAGAAAATAATAAGCTGTGATCATAAATAATTCTTATCCTCTTGTTGCAAGATAAACAGGATCACTTCTTTAGGTCTAAGTAGCAAAAATAAAATAAGAACAAATTTTCATGGAACTTAAATGGGTGAAATAGAGGGAAAAGGAAATAATTTTAGTTTTATAGATTCTATTCTAAATAAGGTGAGACATGTTAACACAGTAGAAGATTGAAAAGTCAAAGAAGGAAAGAGTTATTTAGCTAAGTAAAATGGTTTGTGATAAAAGATCAAATGGAAGACTTAACAAAATTTTTAGCAGTTTCCTGACAATGTTATTGCCAAGATAATACAGTAATGCTACTGAGAAATTCTAAGTGCACTATTACTTGGGAAATGTAAAATCTTATGTGGACTAATCATTAGACGCAGATAAATTAGACAAATTCCATAGTAATTGGAAAGAACTTGGCTTTCTGAAGGTTCTGTGATGGCAACAGCTTTTCAGTGAGCAAATTTAAGCTGCAAGCTTGCTTGGTCAATAGACCAGAATTTGCTCTTGAAATGAATGTTAATATAAATCCTTTATTTCTTTTCTACAATGCCTCACTTTAATCCTAAATTATGTTTTTACTAAAGAAAAGTGACTTATTTACCTCCCCCTGCTCAAAGTAATATTTTATTGTCTTTTTAGCATTGGGAAATAACCATTTTTGTAGTTAATTTAGTTTCTTGATTTCAAGTTGGTCTCATTTGTTTGAATCCTGAAATAGCTTAAAAAGAAGGACTGCAACTATAAAAAATTCCAATTAAAAAGCAATCACTTTCCAACTAGCTTTACAAGAACTGATTTTCTATTAAAATACTCAGGCCATGTTTCAATCACAAGGCAATAAAATTCTCATTTTTAAATTGTATCTAATGAGACTTAACCACTCCAAAGTAAACACACACCTAACATTTTCTAATTTTAAGACACCAAATTTTTAAACCATGAGAGAGAGATCAGATTATTTTAACCCATGGAAGTTTAATTTTCTTTTTGACCTTTCACTTTTTAAGGTCAAAATCCTTACTTTATCCACTCAAAATATACTATATGTACATAGTACTATTTTAGGCAAGGTTTGGAATAATAAAACCTGACTGTTTTAGAGACAGACCTTACAACTAACTTTACGAGATTTTACAAGAGAAAACTCACATTGTATGTGGTAAGCTGACATATAAGAAAACCAATGAAATGTCTAATTCATAATTGCTCAAAGGATGGAACAGATGGTGTAGTGTTTTGTTTCTTTGTTTGTTTTTTAATTTTAGATAAGGGTAAGCTGCTCTTATGCATTATAAGAGAGGTGAAACTTTATATTTTTATTCTACAAATATTTTCATGTATCTTTTGTATGCCAGTATATGAGCTATTCTTAAAGACTCAAAGATAAATAAATATACACCCTGTAGTTTATAGTTTAAGGACTGAAACACACATATAAACTGACAGTTACAATATTACTTAAACTAAAAAAAATGAGAAATGAGATAGAGAAGGCAGTTTAATGAATGGCATGAGCAAAAGAAGAAAATGGAGGGTGGGAGACTTGCATTTGTTGAATATCTACTGTCTCCTAGAAACATTTTCGATATTCTTCATTAAAATCATACTCCAAAGCATTATAATTATTATTAATCTCATTTTAGAGATGAAAAAATGAAAGAACAGAAAAATTTAAGTAATTTTCCCAATGTAAATGGTAGGGTTGGGATTTGAATTCCAGTCTGCCAACTCCAAAATCCTTCTTTCCCCCAAATGTATGTGTTTAGGGCGATTGCAGTCCTAAATGTAATCCTACATGGGTATAAGCTTCCCCTAATTTCTCATGGGTAGCTTTCTAACATTAGGAAACACTAGACCTAAGATCTACTTCCTTGAATATGTTTAGGTCCTTTATATGCCTCTGCAAATTTTCTTTACAAATGGGGTATAAAAAGAGAGGAATTTATGTTATTATAACATCTACACCAAACTTTTGATACTTTCTGCTCAGAAACCTATGGCAGAGTTGATTTGGGGGAATGGAACAGAATGTTTTGAACAGAAGATATAGAGGCGACATTTCTGCTCTAAAACCTAAAATTAAAACTTAGGTTTTATTCCTGTTAGGTATTGCTGCATGACTACTGCATAGTTTCAGGACTTAAAACACCTACTTTTACTTTCTCACAATTTTGATGACAATAAATTTGGAAACGACTTAGCTAGACAGTTTATCTCTCTCCAAATTGGCATAGCCTGCAGAGATTTGGGCTAGGGAATCAATTGTAAGGTGATCTCTTCACACACATGTCTGGCATCTCAGTGCTCCTTGGCTCCTCTTTCTCTCTCTCTTTCTCTCTCCACATGGTATTTAAATCTACTTGGCATTTTAATGTAACTTGAACATCTCACATCTTGGACCGACTTCTTATATAGCATTGACTATTCCCAGAGTAAGAATTCCAAGAGAAAAAGGTCCAAGAAGCTCAGGATAAATTGAAGGGATTATTATGATCTAACCTCAGAAGTAGCAGAATGCCACTTATGCGTATCTTATTTGTCATCAGGTCATTCAGGCCAGTCTAGATACAAGGCGAGAGGAAGAACAGGTTCCATTTCTTCATAGGTATATGTGCACAGAGGGTGCTCCATCTTAAAGACAAGCTTCCACTGACATGGAATAGTCCTAATATAAATCACAATCGAGGCTTATTAATCAACCATCATCTAATGTACTCAAATTTGGAAGTATTTTTATCATGAGTACATAAATTAAATAAGTGGAAAGCAGCATGCACTCCCCACTAGAAATGATGTTAGCCAAGATAAGCAAAGATTCTGTGAGCCGATAAAGTGATCTGTCCAGAGAACCCCTGTTTTGTAAGAAGATGTAAAAAAGAAGTTTGGAAACGTAGATTAGTTTGATTGAAAAAATGCATAAAAGTGTTAATAAGTTTAATCTGTGATATGATGCTCAAATTATTGGCCTAACATTTGAATCTTCAGTTTGACCAGTGAGATACAATGGGTGAGATTTTCCTATTATTCACTGGCTGAAAAAGTTTAGTAAGCACTTGTTCATTCAGCTTGAGTTAAATCCAGTAATCAGTAAGATCACTACCCTCAAATCCGTATAAAAATGATTCGATATCTATCTATCTGAATCATCTGCAACGTACAATAAAACTTCACTCAAGCCCAAGTCTGGTTGCATTCCCAATAAAACTAAGACAGAATGACTAGGTGACAAATTTAATAATGATGAGAGACTTTCCACCCAGTTCAAAATCATCTACATTGCTACACACACGTACACGTTCACAGACATCATATATTTTGCTTTGATAAATATACCAAAGGCATTGGTAGTTTTCCTGTTTTAGCTCCTCAGAGGATGTTCACTCACATAAAATAGAAATGATATGTCAAAGAAAGATGATTTGTCAATAGAAAAGTCATACCATCAGGTAGACTTTATGTAAGACTATTGAGATAGGAGAGAGAGAGAGTGAACTCAACTCCACCAAAGCTAGAAGTGGGAGGATTTTTAAGCATTGGAGTGAGCTGGCAGGACCTTAGAGGAGAGGTTGGTCATGTAATCAGGCCATCTATATTTGCTTATTGCTGATTATAGAAGCTAGGTACCTACTTTTCCACCAGAACTGGAAGACAGGGCATTCTCTTTCTTGATGATTGTATTTCAAGGGAATGGCTACCAGGTCCTTGAGAAAGATATTTCTGGATTGTGAAACTGGTAAGACAGTGGGACTGAGAAAGGAACAAAGGGAGGATTTACAGTGGATATTTTTCTAAAGTAAATCTCTAAGAAAAGAAAGGTCAGTACTTATTGTCAGGAAAAAAAACATACCTATTATTTGGTCAAACAGAGCAAATGTCAAAGCCATTTTGGTCAGATATATAAATACACCAAAGCTGGGATGTGGCATCTAGGCAGCCATACCTCAAAAGGGATTCTAAGTAATTCACATAAAATATACAATCTAAGAGATGAATCTTGTGCCACAGCAAGGACTTTAAACTGCCTAACGGACTGGGACACATCCCTCAGCTTAAGTTTCTCCCTCCAGCCAAGTTGGAATAGAAAGTAATTGTTATGATGATGTCCTGTACAGAAAAGAGAAAAAAAAAACCCCAACCTCTATCCAGTATTATCCAAACTTAAAAAAAAACCCAAAGCATTAATTTTGCAATATGTAGAGAATACTGGATTCACCAATCATATATGCTTTGTTAAAAGTAATTTACAACCTTAAAATTACATCTTATACCAGCCATGCCCCTTCAGACATTTCAGTTGTACCTAAGATTCTGTAAAATAGAATCCCCTCACAGAAGAGTTGTCAAGCTCTCAAGCCTCAGAAGGTTTGCCCTAGGGAGTAACACTGTGGTCCTGAAAAATGCTGCCTATGTGTTTTACCATTTCTGAAATATTCTGCTTGTAAATCACACAGAGCATTGCTGGCATTTTGTAGGGAGCATTTTCTAGGGAGCTCGGCCTCTAGAATAAAGTATAGAAAAAAACAGAAGACCAAAAAACAGGCACTTGCCATCTAAAATCTATCCATAAAAATAAATTCAAAGATAAATAAACTTGTGCATGCTATATATTGTATGCTCTAATCATAAGACAAGTATTTTAGGATGGTTCAGAAAAGTTTTAAGTTTTTCTCCCCAAACTCTTTATGTTGTCTGAAATTTCACAATTCTGCATTCATAGATTTTGCTTAAGGTTCTGATCTCAGTAAAAATACAAATGTCTTGAAAAAGTGCTCAGCCTCACTAATCATCAGAGAAATGCAAATCTAAACCACATTGATATAGCGCCTAACCCCAGTAAGAATGGCCATCATTAATAAAACAAAAAACAATAGATGCTGGCGAGGATGCAGAGAAAGGGAACACTTCTACATTGCTGGTGGGAATGCAAACCAGGTCAACCTCTATGGAAAACAGTGTGGCAATTTCTCAAATAACTAGGAATTGTCCTTCCATATGACTCAGCAATCCCCCTACTGGGAATATACACAGAGGAACTCAAAAAGTTCTACCAAAAAGATACCTGCACATGCATGTTTATTGCAGCATTATTCACAATAGCGAATACATAGAACTCACCATGCTGCTCATGAAAACTGTGATACACATAAAATGATGAAATATTACACAGCCATAAAGAAGGACAAACATATGAACTTCACAGCAACTTAGACGGATTTAG
>CAUYQG010216385.1:0-41264 GCA_963574415.1 Tarsius wallacei | reverse complement strand
GGGTATCTATCTGAGGATGGGGAGACACCTCTTATCAACAAGGGTACCTGAACGAAATATTTTTGTATGCCTAACCCCTAACTGTACCCCACAATAACATAATAAAATAAAATAAAAAAATTAAAAAAAAAAAAAAACAATTTAACCCAAAAAAAAAAAAAAAAAAAAGTGAAATAAGATTTCTATTATAATACAAACTGTCCATGTCTGTTTTTGCATCAATATTATAAAGACACTTTGTTTTCAACAAGATTAAGGTTTTATGCTATTTAAAAATTTTGTTGAGACTCAAGGTTAGAAATACTTGATTCCTCAAAGTGAACAAAAAGTCAAAAGCCACAATAATTTTCATGTAAGGATACAATTTATGTTACTTTCCAATCATAGCACTAAATTGGGAAATAAAGTAAATGGTTAGCTAGAAGAGAATATATTCTATTTAATCAGAAACCTGCTGTTAACACATTCAGATACTAATTTATCTTCATGTTCCTAGAGCATTTGCTTTTAATTCAAGATATTATAATCAAACCCTTAGAGATTTAAAAAACATTAGTTTTGCATAATATTTTTGGATTAAAACATTATTACATGCTCAGTGTGGAAAGCAGAATATTCAGAACTTGTCAAGATGAAAATAAGAATAACTGATATCCAGTTCTTTCTCTGTTTTTACATACCTTTTTGTTTGTTTGTTGTTACCATGGACATCCTTGCAAAAAGACTTAGAGCAGGTAGTTGATTTTTGGAAGTGGTTTCAGGGAATAAGACGATCGATCGACTAGGAAGCGTGAAACAGGGAAAGAGGAAGTTCCAATCAAGGGTCTTCAGCCATGTGTCACTTAACGGCTGGAATACATTCTGAGAAGTGCCTGTTAAGTAATTTCATCATTGTGTGAACATCATAGAGTGTACTTGTACAAACCTGGATGGTAGAGCTCACTATACAACTAGGCTGTATGGTGTAGCCTATTGCTCCTAGGCTACAAACCTGTACAGCGTGCTATTGCACTGAATACTGTAGGCAATTGTAACACAATGGCATTTGTGTATCTAAGCATAGGAAAGGTATAGTTAAAAATATGGTATAAGCCGGGCTCAGTGGCTCAGCCTGTAATCCCTCACTTGGGGAGGCTGAGGTGAGTGCATTGCCTGAGCCTGCAGGTTCGAGACCCGCCTGGGCAACTTGGCGAGACCTCATCTCTACAATAAATCAAAAAATTAGCTGGGCGTGGTAGCGCGTGCCTGTAGTTCCAGCTACTTGGAAGGCTGAGGCGGAAGGATTTTCTGAGTGGCTGGGAGTGGCCACTGCACTCCCGTCTGGGCGACAGAGTGAGACTCCAACTCAAAACAAAAACAAAAACAAAAAAAACCATGGTATAAAAGATAAAATATGGTCCACTTGTACAGAGCCCTTACTGTGAATGATGCTTGCAGGACTGGAGGTTGCTCTGGGTGAGGCAGTGAGTAGTAACAAAGGCTAGTTATTATTGCATACCACTGCAGACTCTATAAACACTGTACACAGGCTACACTAAATTTATAAAGACATCATTTTTCTTTAATAATAAATTAGAAGTAGCTTATGGTAAATTTTTAACTTCATACACTTTAACTTTTTTACTTTCATTGTAATAACAGCTTAAAACAGAAACACATTGTACTATTGTACAAAAATATTTTCTTTATATTTTTATTTCATAAGCTTTTTTCTATTTGTTTTCTTACTTTTAAAAATTCCTTCTTAAAAATAAAGACGCAAACATATACTTTAGCCTAGTCCTACACAGAGTTAGGAACATCAATATCACTGTCTTTCTCCTCCACATCTTGTCCCGTTGGAAGGTCTTCCAAGGCAGTAACAAATGAAGCTGTCATCTCCTCTGCTAACTATGACTTCTTCTGGAATACTCCTGAAGGACCTGCCTGAGACTGTTTGAAAGTGCTGATTGAAATTAAGTCTGTTGGGGCAGAAACAATTTGATAAAGGTTTATTGAAAGACAAATGTGAGGATTGACCCAGGAAGACAAACCAACAAAGTGGTGAGTGTTCCAGAGTGCATTACAAGTTGGAAGACTTTTTATTAGAAAGTTTAGGGGACAGAAGGAGGACTCCTGGTACTGGAGTCGCCCTTTTTTACTGGAGGGTAAAAAACAGAGGGTACAATGATTGCCTGCAGATTGCAACATACAAGCTAAAATGTCTGTGTGCAAAACCATCAGTAAAACTTCATGACTGAAAAACAAATCAGTAAAATTTCATAATTTGGAGAAGATTCAGCATTATTTTCAGTGTCAGTAGGTTGTATATTCATTAGTATGTCAACAATTTGAGGTACTCAGATAAAATTTTTCCTCAGGGACAGGATGTAGTAGTGAATTAGAACTTCCCCAAGATGGGTTTGGAAGCTTTCCAAATGTAGCCTATAGGTTATCAACAGTTAACATTTTTCTTATTAGTAGCAGGAGTACACGCTAAAATTACAATAAAAAGTACAGTATATAAATTCATAAACCATTAACATAGTCATTTCTCATTATCAAGTATTATATACTGTACATAGTTGTATGGGCTATACTTTTGTCTAACTGGTAGTACAGTGGGTTTGTTTACACCAGCATCATCACAAACATGTGAATAATATCTTGTGGTACAACATTACCATGGCTGTGATAGCACTAGAGGATAGGCATCTTTCCGTTCCATTATATTTATGTGGGATCATCGTGGTATATGTGTTCCATCATTGACCAAAATGTTATGTGGCACATGATTGTATTATTGACCTAGTCAATGCTTTAGACAACTGAGGCTGGATCTTCCTGGGGACCATCTGAAAAGCTAGGAGGAATGTTCCTCAAAATTATCTACCTGAAGGTTAGAGGACGAGAGTGATCATCCCTTGACTCCTATGTCCCATGCTTAGGGACTTCTCTATGGATGGTTAATTCCCTTATACTCCAGGCTTCTTCATGGCAACCGACATGGCAAGTTCTGTCCCACATGGTGGCATCAGAGAAACCCTGGGGCAGGTAGTGAGAGATACCTCCCTCCATTAAATCCACACCATTACAGAACTTTCACCATGGTGTCTGGCTGTAATATTTCCAAAAGACTTCATAAAGGAAAGTTAGTAGCATGTCATTGTGCTGAGTCTGTACTTAGTATTTATAATCTCCCATTTCTACCACCTGTTGTGTCTTCTCCCATCCTCGGCACTTCAGCAGGCCTAGGTTAATTATCAGATGTGGTGATCCAGACCTTCATTCCTGAAGGTTCTGAGTCCTCAGTGCTTTGCCTTTGCTGGGCCATGATTTTTCAGCCATCAATAAATAAGGAAACACCAAGACATGTCCCCATGGTTTCCCTGGGGTTCAAACACACTCCTTCTGGCTCTCATTCTGTAGCAGCAACCTTAGCTTCTCATGGTATTGAGTGTCAATTACCTCTACTACCATGGTGATTTTTTTTCTTTGCCTCAAAGTCCACATGGTAGTCAAAACTCCATGTTCAGTAGAACCTTACTGGGTCTCTAGTAGAGGCTAGGGATGAGGGGACAAAAAGCACAAATTCTACAAATGAGTCACTGGGAGTATTGGTGAGAAAGTTTAACTCTACTTGCACCCTGTTTTCCCTGACTAGCATATTCCAGCTATGGGCAGCATAGCCTTCTTTACTGATCACCAGCTCCACACATACAACTTCATCTGGGTGGACAGTGTCCTCCTGGAACTGGCACCTTAGCCGAGCCTTTAACAGGCCATTTCATTGTTCTATCAGCCTGTGGATGTGTCTGTTGTTGTACCTCTCGAACTGTAAAATATTGCTTTGAATCTTATGTCAGGAAATCAGAAATTCTGCAAGCTCTTGGATGCCTGTTTTATCTTGATGGTAGTTCCAGAAGACTCCATAGTGAAGATGAGGGACAGACTATGCCTGCATGCCTCTGGTTACCACAGCAATAGCTGGTCTGCAAGGTGGGTCAAGAGGGTGTGAGGTAGGATATAAGAAAAATAGAACATACTCTATGTGCTGCTTTGTAACTTGCATTGTTTTGTAATTTCATGAGTAAGTTTGTCTGTAGGTTCTTTATTTTGTTGTTTTAATTTTATTAACCCGAGCTTTATTTATTGGAGCTACTCATTTCTGGGCTTTAAAATGTATTAATTTCTGGTTTTATACTTATTATTTTGTCTTTTTTGCTTGTTTTTCCAATTTCTTGAATGTAATGCTTAGGTTTTCTTTTTTAAAAATTAAACGTATAAGTTTTTGAGGCCATAGATATTTTTCATAGGCTGTAAAATAGGTTTTTGTAGTATTTTTTAAAGTTTATTTCATTATTGTCCCCTTAAGGATAAAAATAAAATTTAAACATAATTTCTCCTTAGCAAAAGACTTTAAGTAGTAGGAAATACATTTTGATTGAGTTGGATTGAGCCTTGGTCGGCCACCAACTATTATAATATCTAATATTTTTCACCTCCCAAGAACCAATTTTCACCCCTCGGGAGATCATAAGCCCTAGTAAGAATGCATGGTTTAATAAATACTAAGCACTTTCAAATCTTATTTAAGTCTCAAATTAACCCTATGAAATGAGCACTAATATTACAATCCCTGTTGTAACATAGTGTTTAAAAAATCATTTAAAAAACGATATTCTAAGTTTTTAGTTTTCATTTCCTCTTTGACCCAAGAGTTGTTTGACAGAAAGGCTTTTTTTCCTAGCTTTTAATTTTAAAAATAGTATTAACCTTTCAAAGAAGTTGCAAGAATAGTCAAAGAAACACTCTGTACTCTTCACCCAGTTTCACCAATTATTAGCATTTTAACACATTCACTTTATCATTTTCTCTGTCTCATTGTTCATGCATGGATGCGCACAAACATACACACATACACAATTTCTTTTTCTGCACAACTGAGAGTGAGTTTCAGGCAAGATCCTATATTTTCTCTAAATATTCAGTATGAAGTTTCTAAAAGAATCACAATGCATCCTAGGTAATCTCAGTATAACTGACTGGACTGGATAAAATCCTCAACTCACATTTTCTTTTTCAGAATGTCTTAACTATCATTTGCTTGTGATATGAAACAATGCCAGCAGTTGTTAATGAGATGGCAATCAAGTTTTCTTTCCTTTGTAAGTCACTTTCTCTTTTCTTAAATGCCAAAAGCATATTTCTCTTTTTTTTTAATGTTCAGTAATTTTGCTAGCATTTGTCTTGGTATTGGTAATTATGGATCTCAATATGTAGTTTCAGGGAAATTTTTAGGGGAAGTTATATTGAGAAAATTAACATTGATGCAATTTTATCATTTAGTCTAAAAGACCCTATTCAAATTTTGCTAATTGCCCCAATAATGCCATTTATAGCAAATGGATGCAAGATCAAATCTAGAATCACATGTTGCATTTGATTGTCATGTCTTTAGTTTTATTCTGTCTAGAATAGCTTCCTCATGCTTCCTTGTCATAGACATTTTTTAAAGAGCAAAGGCCAGGTTTTTCAGTGGAACGTTCCTTAATTTAGAAGTTCAATTTTCCCTCATAATTTCTATTTATGCATTTTTGGCAGGAATATTACACAATTGCTTTGGTCTGCTCAATGTATCATATCAGGAGGCATACAGCATCAATTTGTCCCATTTTTGGTAATGTTAAATTGAATTATTGGTTAAGAGGATCAATTTTCTCTATTGTAAAGTATTTTTTTTCCTTGTAATTAATTAAGTACTTTGTGGGGAAGAATGTTGAGTTTATGTAAATATGTTTCTCAGAAAACTTTCTCTTGTTGATTCTTGCCTAATTTGATTATTTACATAATGGCTACAATTTTTAATTCTCTCATTTCTTTTATATCTATTCTAAATAAGTATATTATCATATTTTCCTATTTGCTTATTTATTTCTATCAGCATAGACACGTTGTTATTCATTCGGTGGGTTAGAACACCTTAATATTATTAATTTTGATGTTGAAATTGATGCAGTTTTGGCCAGTAAGAACCTTCAATCTGTTCCTGTGCTTTTTTGACAAGAACCCACCATTTTTAGAAAATCACTTTTATTTTCTGGCATAATATTTGGCAGATGGATCCAGAAGCCTGATCAGACTCAGGCTCAATGCCTTTGGCAAGATTTGTTGGTATTCGGAAAAACTATGGAAGGCACATAATGTCTGGTTGTCTCTATTTTTGTGCTTTGAACAGACTATGTCTATTAATTCATTGAGTTAAAAAAATAATAATTTACCAGTAGTAGAGTGCATAATAGAAAGGTAGAATTTAAGATAAGAAATTAGTTCCCTATCAATCTCTGAAAATGACCAATGACTATCTTTAGTACCATTATGAATTTATAGACTTAAATATATTTGGTAGATTTCAATTAATTGCAATTATTGTTCTTATTGAGGTTCAAATTGTCTGTCTTTGACTAGTAGAAGTCTCTCCAAGTTGGTTCTTGAGTCTTTTAACATAAACTTAATGATCATTAACAGCTTCTTCTTATCTGTCATAACAAAGTGTTCCAAATTTATTTCATATATTTTTTGCCCCAGCCCTGGAATCAGCCCTTTTATTGAGATTATTTTTCAATCTCTCAAAAAGTGATCACTCCCCAAGTAAAAAAAAAATTATTAATTACACTAAAATTAAATTTATATCCCCTTAATTAGATAAATTAAATACTAAGGAATACGTTTTTTTCAGGTTTGGTTGAGCTTTGGAAGGCCATAAACAATTATTTTTTTCATCTCCCCAAACTAATTTTCTCCCTTTTGGGGGCAATGTTGCCCTATCGAGAATTATGCTCTAAGAAGCCCTTGTTTATTTGAATGGAAATAATATTTCAGGAACACAATCTGAACACTAAGAATACCTCAGTACTATAGGGCGTTTACTTAACTTTTTATTTGTTACACTTATATCTCTTTTCTTCCACATTGAGATTCCCATAATTACTCACTTTATTCTACATTATGCTGCACAAACTCATAATAGCAATGCTAATACGATTACTACCAATATGATTACTCCAAACAACTAAATATGTTCCCTGCATATGATCTCCCTACCCTCCCTGTCTCTTCTCATTTTAAATAATTGCATTATCTACACTGTCTGAGCTTATAGCCATCAATATTATTCCCTCTCTCCCTCCCTCTCTGTCTCTCTCTCTTTCTGTCCCGGTCTATCAATACTTATTTAGTTTAAGTTCTATGTGAAACTCTATTTAATCCTTATCACTATGTCTTGTAGTAATATCTCTCTGGCCATTAAGGTTGCCAGAAGTTTTTTCTCTAGCACATTCATGTAGAAGGGCTCAAGGGAATGCTGGTCCCTGTTTTTTTTAGTTTGTGTCCTTTACATTTGAATGTCAGTTTGGGCTGGATAAAATCCTTGACTCACATTTTATTTTTCAGAATGTCTTAACTGTTACATCATTGTGATATAAAACAATGCCAGCAGATGATAATGAGATGGCAATCAAGTTTTCTTTCCTTTTTAGGTCTCTTTCCCTTTTTTTAAGTGTCCAAAGCATATTTCTCTTTTTCTTTAGTGTCCAGTAATTTTGCTAGCATCTGCCTTAGTATTGGTTATTATGGATCTCAATATGTAGGAAGTCTTATTGAATTATAGGTTTTAGTAAACGTTCTTAAATCTTGTCTAGGTTTTCTTTTTTTAGGGACTCATTATCAATATTGAATCTTCTTTGTTTATATTCAATATTTGCCACTTTCTCTTAAATACTTTAACATTTTGTGTTCATTCCTTTTTGGTTTTTTTGTATCAATTCCTTTTTAATTTTAAAATGATTCTTCTTTTTATCTTATTCTCATAAGACATTATATATTATATTTCTTTGCTTTTCTGCTCCTTCAAATCTATTCATCACCAAAATGGTTTTTAAAAAATTATCCCTAATTATTTTATAGGCTCTGTCATTTTATTTATGAATTTTTCTGATTCTGATGTTGTCCTTTCATATCTTGTACCATTTCTTAATATCCACTACCTCAGTCTGAAGTGGTTTTGATTTGACATGTGGGCATATCTTTCTGGTGTACTTTCATCATTGGTAGTGTTTTTCTGCTTCTTAGTCTCTTTTTTTCTTCTATTGAGGTATGAGATTTGACCTCAATCCTTGTCTTTCCAAAATTTTATGAGAAATTAGTTTTTCTCAACATTTAAAAGGAGGTATAAGTAAAGATAGTATATATAACTTCACAGAGTTTTCACTATGTTGTTTTTAGGTAGGGTCAAACAATATGATAGTTTGCTTTCTAAGATTTCCTGGCCTTTTTCCATAACCCTTTCTCCTTTTTCTCTGTCATTACTATCCTGCTCAATTTGATATACTCCCTGTTGTTTCTTCCCAGTGTGAGGGTTCTGTCCTGGAAGAGAGCCCCAGGTGATCACTTCTGAAAGCTCATAGATGCTCCCGTCTCTTCAAAGCTTACCAAATACTTTTTTCTCTCACTTGCTTTGGATTTGGAACTTTTAGCCTCCATTCTCAGATTGTTCTGCCATGATTTCTAGTGAATATTTATTGGCTATTTAAGGGTTCTCCCATTCTGATTCCTCATTTTCTCTGTTATTACTTTTTGCTTGCTCCCATACAGATGCTGATACTATGTAGGTTTCTTGTGGGTATTGGTGGCTTTTCCTCTCATGTTTTTATTTTGGGGTTTGTGGTAACATCTTGTCATCTACTTTTGTTATAAGTATTGTCAATGATTATTTTGTTGTTGTTTTTGTTTATGCTACTTAGACTTAGCTGCTCCTTCTTTTCTTTTTTTGATGTGAGTGTTTAAGAGATTCAAAAATTATGTTACTGCTATTGCCAGTTTTTCTTAGGATTAATAAAATACCTTTTGACATTTACCATCCATCATGGAGGTAATTTTCAGGCAATATTACTACTTGCCTGAAAATGAGAAGACACAAATGTGAGGCATGGTTTTTTTTTTTTTAAGCAAGAAAACTAAATTAATCTAACCACCTTGACTCAGATGTCAATTTGTTAAAAAGAAAGAAAAAACCACTTTATTTTAGAGATGGGGAAACCAAAGGCCATGTTGGTTCATTTGTTTAATCATCAGTTTATTTTCAAAGAGATCTGATAATAAGAATAAATACGCTAAGTATTCAATGCAGCAGAGTACTTGAAATATTTTGGGACCTCCATATAATGTTATTGATTTTATTTGAATTACATGAACATTTCCATATGCTTCTTAAGTCCATAAAGTTTGTATTAAAAATGTGGAGTTCTTCTTGAGCATAATTGAACATAGTCCACTAAATATACAATGAAATCTTTTTTCATTATTCTTTAGTTTCCTTCAAGCTGAGCTTGGAAATAAAGAGCTTATAAAAACAAAAGGAAATACTTTTTTTTAAAAAAAAGCAATAATTAGTATAAAAGCCATTTAATGCTTGTTTTGAGGGGTTCATTCCTTTATCTGAAGAAGCTTATCACTTAAAGTTCCTCCAAGTATGGGCTACCTTATTTGTTTGTCTTAGCAAAATAAGATAACCAAAAGAATTGTGGATAAGGGTTTTCCCTTGTTTGGTATTGAAATAAAATATATTTTTAACATGTAAATTATTTTATTCTTTTTGGAGAAATGTCTCTTGCTAGCTGAATTTATTAATTTATCATTATTTTAACAACAGATTACCTGAATCAAGATTTTAGACTGTACATAGAAAGAATTTTCATGATTTATTTGTGTTTTCACTCTTTAATGATACCTAATGCCCAGTAGCGTCGTTCCCATATTCTATTGCTTCTGTGTGCTGGAAATGTATTTATTAATTGGTACTGAAACAAATCATATGTTCCAAGGACCAAAATATTTAGGGAGAATTATGTAAACTGTTAAATGACCACCCAAAGAACACCATAGTAAAGAAGAACAAACAGTTAAGAGGGCTAGGAGAAGAGGAAACAAGAAAGACAAAAGGAAAAATATGGGGAAATGAAATTATGGCAGTCATTCTAGAAAAGATTACCACAGTTGGGCAAAACCAGAATGCCACTGATACACCTTCATATTTGTCTTCCACAATAAAGCAGTGGCAACTCTCTCTCTCTCTCTGTCTCTCTCTCTCTCTCTCACTCTCTCACTCATACACCAACACTCACATACACACATGGAATGATCTTTCAATTTCAAAGCCACATTTAGATGTAATTTTGATATATATATTTCCAATAGAAAATTTGGAGTGGGAAAAAGGACGGAAAGAAACTATTGGTTATACTTTAGATAGTTTACTGGGACTTAGGGACATTACTTATAATCATATTTGGGTACAATAACTACAGCTGTCATTAATAAGGTCTTCTCAACTCAGTCTTATGTGGTTTTCAATATTTACATTTTGCATTATACACTGACTTGTAATTATTTATTATATTCAACACTATCCACAAATAATGAGATGAAGGCTTTGAAAAGTCTAATGTCTATATACGGATAATGAGTAGATTTTAGACTGATTCTCCTGAACTGTGTCATAGAAACCAAACTTGTAAAAAAACCAAACTTAAACTTTGAGATCACAAGTCTGTATCCATAAGTGTGCGTTGCTTACAAGTAGAAAGCTGAGGAAAGGAATAAAGCAGATTTAATGGTTTATGTAACTGGAAGTTTTGAGTTAGGGCAGATTTAAGATTGGTTTGATCCACTAATTCAAAACAGGCATAAAGGATCTAATTTCCACCATTTTCCTATTCTACTTTCTTAGCTTCATCTTTATCCCAAAGCTGAGTGCTGAAAAGGCTGTTGAAACTCTACAAAATGTTACATTATGACTGTCAACTACTCCCAGATTACATGCTTCCATATAAATCAAGACAGAGAGGGAGAGAGCTGGCTTCTCAAAGCTCTCTCAGAAATGCATCCATCAATTGTTACTATTGTGTTTGAAAAATAATACTTTTTTTAACTTTGTTATTTTTCTACTGTTATAGTTGACATTCTACCAACAAAAAATTTTCCTTTCCCCCTCTTCTCTTCCTCCTTCTCTCTCTCTTCTTTCCTTCTTTTTAAAAAATCTCTTCCATAAAGGTAAATATGAAGCATTCGATATTTAAAAAAATTTCAATATGGATTTATGGATTATTATTTTATCCAATGTATTTTAATCTAGTACTACTGTTATTTGTTTTAGTGCTCAAGCTTTCCCAGTTTTGGTCATATTTTGGGCACTTCTTACTTTCTGAAACAACAAGATGTTCTCAACTCATCTTGCATCTTTCTTATCCTAACCCTGGAATCAACCATTTCTCCAGGGCAACCCTGTTCCTTTGAGAGGAGAATACATTTAGATATCAGGATCTAGGTGGCTAGCTACGCTTATTGCTACTGGTGTATTAAGCCCTCTTAGAGGCTGAGCTAAGAATTACATACACACATATATATACACACACACACAATATTTCTTTAACTTTTTTTTTGGTAGGGACAATATCTTGGTCTGTTGCTCAGGTTGGTCTCAAACTCCTGACCTCAAGTGATCCTACCTCCTTGACCTCCCAAAGAGCTGGGTTTACAGGCATGAGCCACCATATCTGGCTCACAGTATTCTTTCTTCAAAAAATTTTTTTAAAAAATTATTTTTCTTCCCCACTACAATATAATATTTTAAAATGGATTGCATTCTAACAAAAGTTTTCAGAGTTGATTTGCTATTTAATTGTAGTTGAAAATGAAAGGCAATTTGTTAATCTTATATTTCTAGTTGGATAACATGCACGTAGAGGGAACCATTAAATACCTTTAACCAATGATAGAATTTGAGTCTCTTGAATGATCTGTCTGCACTTTAATAACTCAACAGATGACCTGTTTCTGACGTAGGGTCACTAAAAAACTAAGGAGTAGGTCTGTTCATATTGGTCTTCAATATTAGCCAAAAAGAACAAAGTTTTGCATATTGGTATGTGACTGTCAAATAGATGTGAAGCTATTTTGCCCATTTTAAATAGAGAATCAGAGAATACTCTCCGGGTCTTAGTTACACTCTTACTAGGATATGCTTCTTGATCACTAGTTCAATTTGTATTCCACAGTCTCTACTACTATTTGAATAATATGATTTCCCAGGACAACCCCATCGTTTTAAGCGGCGAATACCTTTTACACTCTTTCTTTAGGTGGCTACAATTGTCTTGTCAAGGAGTCCACCTGCTGAGGCTTTCAGAGGCTACTAAGTATATAAAGTTGTCAAACAAAAATTTAATCCTGAAATTTGGGGGATTATGCATCCTCCCAATATGTAATCACAACATGTTTATCAAGCCTAGGGACTTCTGTATCAGTTAGAAATATTCCTGTTTTCTTTCTAGGTACAGTCCCTGGTTACTCACTGGCCTAATTCATAATTGTGTGTTCCAGATTTAACCTGTAGGTGGTGCTTAGTATCAAGTTACGGGAAATGCTCTGTGGTGTTGGAATTTGTTAGGAGGTCAGCCATATGGTTCTGTGGAAGTCAGAGATGGCATATATGTATGACACTTCTTCACAGACACATATGCTTCCTTTTTTTAGGAAACTTAAAATATTTTAAATCCACATGTACTCATCTTCCAGTGAAGATTCAGTTCAGGATAAAGTTAGAAAAGCATTTATTCACTTCCTGTGGAGTGGGTTTGGGCAGCCCACTAGGGGCAAAGTTGGCTTATGGTATAAAAAGGAAAATATTTTAAAAAGTCTTGTATTTAGATCTTAAGATGTACTCAGTTGAAAATGTTTAAGTGAAAATAGGAAGTGAATAAGTTGCAAAAAGGTGGGAGAAACTTCCAGGAGGTATAAGAAAGAGTGGACATTTATAGCTTTCTTCATAAAAGTAAACATTTAATCACTTGAATACTCCTAAAATACTTTACTATCAACATTATATTTCAGTGAGATTAACCTAGGAAGCTTCTTAAGTTTTATAGCCAAAAGTGGAAGGAAAAAATTTGAACCTTAGCTATATTTTTTGTTAAGTGAATTCATTTAGGGTGACTCCTTTGTTTAGTAAGTGTACATTATATCTTTTTCAGATGCTATTCATAAGATGCTTTTGGAAGTGGAGGTCTTGCATTTTTATATTTCATTTTGTTGTTTCTTTGGGTTTGAGTTGAGGTCTCTGTCACTCAGGCTAGAGTGCAGTGGCACAATCATAGTTCACCACAACTTCGACCTGGGCTCAGATTATCCTTTCGCCTCGGCCACCCTAGCAGATGGAACTATACAAGAGTGTCACCACAGTCAGCTAAGTATTATTATTACTATCTTGGTAGAAGTGAGGTGTTGCTATGTTGCCTCAGCTGGCCTCAAACTCTTGGGCTCAAGCAATCCTCCCACCTCGGCCTCCCAAAGTGCTGGGATTATGCGCATGAGTCACCATGTACAGACTTCATTCCTTTTTTATTTTGTTTCGCTGTGAGAGAAGTGATTGACTATGTGTAACTGAGAGCAATGTATTACTTTATTCTTTTCATTGTATACACAAAGCATGTTTCTTCTGTAGCCACTGCATCAAATATCTTGATAGTTCAATAGATGACCTTTCTGTACGTTGAAAATATTGACTGGTGATTTCTGAAAGAGTTCTGTCTAGTCATCTAAACTGGGGCTGAAAAGATAAGCATATATAGAGACTTTTGCTGCCAAATATTGTTACTATAAAGATTTAATTTTTATTCTATAACATGAGGTCATAAGACACTCTTGTATCCCCTTTATTTTTTTAAAGTCAGATTTTCCTCAAGCTACCATTTTGGTGGATTGCCTAGAAATTCAATCTCAATGACTTTCCCTCAAAGCAAACATTTAATCACTCAAGCTCCTTCCTTGCCACCCGGATCACCCCAAATCCTCCACAGTCTAGAACATTATGTTTCTTTTGTCTTTAGTCTTCACTGCTCATTTCCTAAGTCACATAGCAGCATTGTCACTTCTGCACCAAGACAGGGCCTACCATCTTTCCCCAAGGCGCCCATGGCCATAATTCCTGGTATTCTCTGTTCTTCTCTCTTCCGCAGGTCACTTTTAAATAGGTCAGAAGGCAAGTCAACCTTTTGGGAAGGAGGTGTGTACATTTCTGTGGAGATAAGTAAGGTAGGAGTTCCCAACCCCCAGGCTGCGGATTGGTACCGGAACCGGAACCGGGCCACACAACAGGAGATGCGCTGCGAGCGAGTGGAACTCTGCCTCCTGTCAGATCAGTGGCCGCATTAGACTCTCATAGGAGCCTGAACCCTATGGTAAACAGTATATGTGAGGGATCTAGGTTGCAGCTCCTTGTGAAAATCTAGTGCCTGATGATCTGAGGTGGAGCTGAGGTGGTAATTAGCAATGAGGTTGACTGCACATCGCCGCACTCTCCCTCGTCCATGAAAAATTGTCTTCCACGAATCCAGTCCCTGATGTCAAACAGTTTGGGAATCGCTGAGCTAAGGTCCTCCCACTCTTCAAGAGAAGCTCTCTTACTTTCCCTTCCCCTTACTTCAAGCCTTCACCTACCTCTCTCCCTTCTCTGGGATGGCCCAGTAATACCTTTCATGACTTTTAAGTTTTTGAATATAAAATTCAGGAGAGGGTATTATCCCAATAGTTTGTTTTATATTTAGATACAAAAGCACTTGAGGAAAAGCAAGGACAGCTATAATCTTAGAAACCTGCTTGGAGTAGGTGAGGAAAATACCTATGGGTGGGAGAATAAAATACATATATTGATATTTTGATGTTTTTCAGCTTCATATTATTTTTCACTGCTTGAGAAAATTAAAACAAAAGGCATATTGTTATTTGGTGTTAAAATGTTAGTATGCATTCTCTCAAAATATACTGGTAATCTAAGATAACTTTCTTCTAGTCAACATGTCCTAATCAGAAAAAAAGTTCTTATTTATGGAATTTCTTCTGTAAAGAAAGCCTATTTACACTTCTTTTGTAAAGCTACAGAAGTTGAGTCAGTAAATCAGTCCAAGGTAGAAATAAGGAAAGCGAGGAAGCCTCCTCTTTGTGATGTTTGGGCTTGTTCAGAGCAGACCTGTCATGCTGGGGAGGACCCTGGTGGGGCTAGGGGTGGGATTAGGTAGGATTAGATGGTCATAGACCTGAACTACTGTGGTTGACTGTCTCTACATCTTATTTGAATAAGTTCTCCATCAGCAGGTGCCTGTTGGAAGTGATATCCATGGAAAACTCAAGAGAAAATTTATCCTTCAAAGGAATTTAATGACCTTATGAGACGACCATTAAAAAAAATCAGCTCCTCCTTTAAAAGCACTTGATGGGTCCTTTGCTAATGACTCATTGGGCTGTCAAGAAGGGGCAAAATAAAAACACCGCTTTTGGGTGAAGTGGCAGCATGTTGTGTTGTTTTGCTTCTATCGGTGGTGTGACAGTGTAAAAAGAAAAAAAAATCTGATGACTTCTGACATTTCTGTAAAGTTTGTAGGACATGACTATTGTCTAAATAACCACAAAGGGATAAGGTATGCATAGTTAAATTTGTGCCTTAGTTATCAGTGTTTTTCACATGCCATATATTGTTCCATTGTCAAGTTAGAGAAATCTGGAGTTTAGTAATTTTCTCTTAATTCCTAACTTCTATTTTTTCAGAAAGGCAGGAAAATCTTTGGGTAAAATCTGAGACCCGATCAATGTGTAGAGACTGTGCATATCTAAAAGAAAAAATATTACCACATACCTAGGGAATGAGAGCTTCTCATTTTCTGTGTGACTGAGTACTTTGAAGAATGTACTTTATTTAAAGAATGAATTCTGGCTACTGATTTTGTGTTCAGCACTCATTGGGCTTCCTTAGTGGGATAAAGTTCCCATTTTGCTCACCCGCTAAAACACAGCTGCTTTGCTTATCACAAGGCAGAGTGTGTTTATACTCCAAATCCTGTGATTAGATCACTTGACCAGTCCAGAACCATTCTGATGTTGCCAACTAGTTGCTTTACATGGTTATCTTACTTTATAATGTAAAACTGGAACTGGGACTTTCAGCATTCTCAGAATTCATTGATTTCGTCAAAATTCCCTGTAGTGCCTTTAAAAATATACAAATGTCTAAATCTCATTGAATCAGAATCTTTTGCTGGTGGAACCTAGGGATTCACTGACCTTGTCAGCCACTCCTCTTTCAGAAATGATATCACCTGAAGCATCTGTACACTACTTAGAAAATTGACCAATGTGGGAGAATTATGGCTTTATTTTCAGTTAATTAGACTTTAAGTATATGACCAGATAATTCTGAAAAGGAAAAATGACCTCAAAATAAAGACAGTTCAGTTTTAAAAGTTTTCTGTTTGATAACATGTTCCCATTTGGCACAAAAGATCTTGAAGAATTAGGCTGCTCTATGAAGTCTCTGAAGTCTTTTATGACTAGTTAGAAGTGCTGCTATCCTCAATTGGATACTCAATTACCTGCCATTCACTGTGAGATGGAATATGGACTTACCCTTCTGTTTGTGATATTTAATGGATGTTTTTGTAATGCTTAGTGTTTATTCAGCTGTTCTCATTGGCATTTCTGATGTCAAGATATTTTTTTTCTGTTTAATTTTCTTTGAATAAGAATTTGATAAAATAAAGTACAAAATAAAGATAAAGATATTGATAGTGCCTATTTTTATTTTTAATTTTATCCTTTTAATTGTGAATTGTGCTGTGATAAACATACAAGTGCAGGTGTCTTTTTTTGTATATTACGACCTCTGTTCCTTTGGGTGGTTATCAAGCAGTGGAATTGCTGGATCGAGTGGTAGATCTACTTTTAGTTCTTTGAGAAATTTCCATACTGGTTTCCATAGAAGTTGTCATAATTTACATTCCTATCAGCAGTGTATAAGCGTTGCCCTTTTATTGCTTCCATGCCAACATCTGTTGCTTTTTGATGCTTTAAATAATGGCAATTCTGACTGGTGTAGACTCATTGTAGTTTTAATTTGCCTTTCCCTGATGAGTAGTGATGCTGAGCATTTTCTCATATGTATGTTGTCCATTTGTGTTTCTTCTTGTTAGAGATGTCTGTTCATGTCATTTGCTAACTTTTTAATGGAGTCATCTTCTTTTTCCTTGCTGTTTTGTTTGAACTCTGTGTATAGTCTGTATATTAGTCCTTTGACAGATGTAGTTTACAAATATCTTCTCCCATTCTGTATGTTGCCTACTTACTTTTTAAATTACTTCTTTGCTGTGCCAAAATTTTTAGTTTAATTAAGACCGACTTATCTATTTTCAGAGAACAAATAAGGCCTTCTTTCCTGGCAAAATAGTCTTAATCTTAAAAATTAAAGATTTTATAATATGGGGAAATTATTAACTATGAAGTTTTTTTTTCCTTTACATGTGTCATCAGTTCGGGAAAGAGTTACTTTATTTAGTTTTACCTATTTGCACTCTATAAGTGGAATCACTCTGTGTGCTTCTGTGAGTTGAGTTCCTTCTACTGTTCAGTAATGTTCAATAATACGTACTTTAGATTCCTTTCTATTTATGCTCTTGGTATATAGTTTATTCATTTTCATTGCTGTGGATATTTCAGAGTGTAAATATACAAGCTTATTTATCTGTTCTACTATTGATGTACTTTAGGTTATTTTCAATTTTCTGTTGTTACAAACACTATTGCTGTGAAAATTCTTTAAAAAACACTTATTGATATATAACTTACATACTATAAAGCTCACTCATTTAAAGTGTACATAAATTTCAATGTTTTTAGTGTGTTTTCAAAACTGTGCAACTATCACAACATTCAATTTTACAGTTCATCACCCTGTACTCATTGCAAGTCACTTTTTCTCCTCTCTCTTATTTTTCCCCAGTTTCTGGAAACCACTAATCTACTTTTTATCTCTATAGATTTACCTATTCTGAACGTTATATATAAATGGGATCTTACAATATGTGGCCTTTTGTGTCGGGCTTCTTTCACTTAGCATTATATTTTCAAAGTCCATCTTTGCTGAATGTGTCAGTATGTTTTTATGACAAATGGTATTCCATTGTATAGATACATCACATTTTATTTATCCTTTCATCATTTGTTAGACATTTGGGTTGTTTCCACTTGGGGGCTATTATGAATAATGCTGCTATTCATGTACATGATGTTTTTGTGTGGATCTGAGTTATCATAAGTTTATACATAGGTAAGTGGGAATGAAATTGCTAGTTCCTATGGGAACTCTATGTATAATGTTCTGAGGAACTTTCAAACTGTTTACCAAAGTGGCTATATCATTTTATATTCCCATAGCAATGTAGGAGAGTTCAATTTCTCTATAATACATTATTATATGTGTATTTTTGACAACAGTCATCTTAATTTATGAAATGGTATTTCATTGTGATTGTGATTTGCATTTCCCTTAATGACTAATGATGTTGACCATCTTTTCATGTTCGTATTTGTCATTCATAAATCTTGTTTGGAGAAATGTCTACTCAAATCTTTTGCTCATTTTATAATTGGATTATTTGCCTTTTTATTGTTGAATTATAAGAATTCTTTATATATTCTGGATACAAATCCCTGATCAGATATGTGACTTGAAAATATTTTCTCCCATTCTGTGGATTTTCTCTTCATTTTCTTGATGATGTCTGAATCACAAACATTTTAATTTTGATAAAGTCTAGTTTATATATTTTGCTTTCATTACATGTGCTTTTAGTGTCACATCTAAGAAATAATTCCCCAAAATATTTATACCCGGTTTTCTTTTGAATTCTTTATAGGCTTAGCTCTTACATTTAGGTCTTTGATCCATTTTGAGTTAATTTTTATATGTGGTTTATGATAGGGATTCAGTTTCATTCTTTTACATGTGGATATTCAGTTGCCCTAGCACCATTTGTTGTTAACTATTTTTTACTTCTTGAGTTGTCTTGGCATCCTTGCAGAAAACCAGTTTATCATAAATTTAAGAGTTTATTTCTGAACTCTCAATTATATCCCATAGACCTATATGTCCGTCTACGTTTCTCCATCGATAGAGTCCTACTCTACTCTTAGTTACATCATCTCCACACTGTGTGATATCTGCTCTTGCTTCTTTCTAAAGCCATTCTCCATGCAGTGGACACAGACCTTTTTAAAATAGAAGGTTTAAATCATGTCATTTTCCATTTAAAACCCTTTAATGATTTACTGTTGCACATTTTTAAAATTCTCAAAGCAGCAAACTGGGGACTGACATGTTAAATGAAGAAATATGTATATTAAGTAAGTCAATATAAAAACAGTATAGAAATGTTTTCAAAATAAATATACTAAGTAAAACATGAGTAGAATGATAGAAACTTAGCCTCAGTTCTGATGTCTACGAGTTATATAGTTCTTTTTTAGAAGAACTAAAATATTTAGGGTCTGCTCAGTTCCAAAATTCTAAGGATTTGTTTTCTCAGATGCTGAACAATTAAAGAAGAAAAATATGTAAAGATTTCTAAATAAATAATACCTTAGTTTGCATAATGCTGTATAGTTTAAAAAGTGTTTGTACATAAATTACTCCACATGATGTCTTAAGCTTTTCTTTGCCTTTTTCCTTTTCCAGATTAAACAGATCAAGAATAATTGAGTTTCTCAAGACTTCTAAAAAATGCCATGCAATATGTTTGTGATAGGATACTGCCACCTTTAAAAATAAAGCTAATTTCCATCTTTAGTTGAATTTTGGAAATAAAAACAACTTAGAGACACCAATATTTGTTAATCATGGTAAACTTTGAAGAATTTTACTATCTGTAATCTTGCTTGAATAATTCTATGAAAATTTCACAAAGGATAAATTCATGAACACAGATGACTATTTTCAGTTATATTTATTTCTGTTCCTAAAATATGTAACTAAATATAACTTCAAATATACCAATGATCTGAATAATAATTCTGAAAATTCTTCTAATCCAATTAATAAATGAAAACTTATGATCATTACCTCTTTGTAGTGTGGATGTCTGGCAGTCTTCAAAAGGAAAGTAGAAATCTAGAGGGAATGAAACCGAGAGAGCTCAGTAATAAATTTCCATCATGCTCATGTACTATTCAGCTAAGTTTCTAATAACCTCTAAGCCATACTTTTCTAATGAAATTAGATAAGTCTGTCAGAGGCAAAATCAGTACTGTGAAAGTACACACAAATGTTTTGTGAAAAAACCCTTTATTTCCAGAGCAAATACAAGTGAGTTTAGATATTTGGAGTATATAAAATATCTGAAATATAAATCTCATAAATATGTGCCAAAAAATAAATTTTAAATGTTTAAAGTGTGTTTTTATATGTCTTATTCCTTATCGACAACAGATTCAAAACATAAATAAAAATTTGATTCTGGCTGGTCATGATGGTTCACATCTATAATTCTAGCACTTTGGCAGGGCAAGGTGGAATGGGAGGATTGCTTGAGCCCACGAGTTTGAGACCAGTCTAGGCAACATAGAGAGAACTCGATGCTTGAAAAAAAAATTAGCTGGGGTGTGGTAGTGCGCCTGTAGTCTCAGCTACTCAGGAGCAGGATATTGAAATGGATGGATCACCTGAACACAGGAGGTCAAGGTTGTGGTGAGCTGTGATTGTGCCACTGCACTCCAGTCTGGGTAACAGAGTAAGACCCTGTCTCAAAAGCAAACAAGCAATATACACACACAAACCCTTGATTCTATAAAATACAATTACTAAGATTCTATAAAATACAGTTACTAATCAGGACAATTTTTGTGTTAATATTTGTCAGCATATACTTTCCATATTAAAACATGAACAGGACAACCCCCTCAAGTACCCTCCCCTCTGAGAGCTTTTCTGTCCTCTTAATAAATCCTGCTTTCAAAAAAAAAAAGTGAACAGCACTGATAATTTCAAAATGTAGACACTTTACTGTTGATTTAAAAGGTAATACTATTTTCTCCCACAGTTCTTATACTTAAAATTTATACTATCACTTGCTTGGGGTGATTATGCACATGAGATCTAGTTTATGATATGATTTTTTTTTCACAAGGTCTCATTGTTGACTATAAAGCAAGCTGCTATATTAACTACAAACTAACTATAGTTAGTTATAACCAACTAAATATTTTAGTTTATAGAATATTTTTGATAGGTGCATTGCTAAGATTGTTGAGTGAATTCACTCAACTAATATTTATTTGTTCTTACTATGCTCAAGCAATTCAGCTAGTTGTTGTGCTATTTGAGGTTGTTTGAAAGGAAAGACAGTCAGCATAAAATAGTACAGGAGTTTCCAACTGTGCCTTTGGCTCTATCTGTAGATCAATTATTAGATATTTAAGACATTTGCTACTACTACAATTCTAAGACTATATTCTTTTCCATATTTGCTGTCGAGGATACAGTATATTATATAGTTAAAGGCATGGGCACTGGGGTAGACATGGGTTCAAATCCTAGTTCCACCAGTTATTTGTCAAGTAAGTTTGGGCAAAATATTAACTTTTCTGCAACACATCATTTTTTTTCCCCATTGGAAAGATAGAGATAAGAAAGTTCCCATGGGCCTCTTGAGAAGTTAAAATGAGATGTTGCTTGAAAAACACTTAAAGCTATTCCCAGTAGGTATTAAAGCATAACTCTCAGAAGGTTTTTGCCTAAATCTTTTCATCTTTCTCTACTCCTATGTGATATTTAGCTTTGGAGAAATAAAAGGAAACACATTCTGCCCTAGATTGTGGAGATGGTGCCTGAGAGTTAAGGAAGGTTTTATGACCAACTTGTATAAACTTGCACTATCCTGGCTAACAGAGGTTGCATGATTATCTTATCTGTCATAGAAAGCAAAGTGATGACTGAGATTGTTGTAGGATCTTTCTTTTTAAAATTTAAATATTATTGTAGCTTTTGTATTTTTAATTTTATTTTTAATTGACAAATAATAATTGTACATATTCATGGGTACATAGTGATATTTCAATACATATAATGTACAGTGATCAGATTAGGGTAATTTGCATTTCCATCATCTTAAACATTTATCATTTTTTTGTGTACGGAATATTCAATATCCTCCTTCTAGCTATTTGAAATTATATATTATTGTTAACCTATTGCAGTATAGAACACTATGACTCATTCCTCCTATATAGTTATAATTTGATATCTTTTAACAAATCTCTCCCTACCCTCAGGACCTTTTTTTGATACTCATACTTTTTGTTGGAGCCTGTAATCTATGAATTTCTCTCTCCTGACTCTTTTTTGTTGAAGCATATCCTTCAAAAGACTGCAAGGGACATTCATTTAAAAAATCTTTTTGTGTCGAAACGGTGTCTGTTTTATCATCACACTTGATCAATATTTTGACTTTGAACAGAATTTTAAGTAGAAAAAATATTTCCTCTTAGATTTTGAAATATTGTTCCACTGTCTCCTAGCATTCAGTATTGCAGTTGTGAAATATGATATCGTTTTCATTCTCATGCTCTCCTGTTGACAGGTTTTTTCTCTCTAGAAACTTTTAGGATCTTCTCATTTTTCTCTCGCAATCTGAAATTTTGTAACAATGTACATTCTTTCATTGTTTGAGTCACTTCGCTGGCACTCCTATTCATTGTCTATCCTGGATCATTTCTAAAGTTTTTTTTTTTTTTTCAATCTTTTATATTTTCTGTCTCTTTACTTTTTTTCTTCTACTTTCTTGACAATTTTTTCTGTTTTAATTTTCAACCATTTGATTGATTTTTTTTCTTTTGGATGTTTTAAGATGATGGTTAATTTCCAAGCACTTTTTCTTACTTTCTGATCATTGTACAGCACCCTCATATTGTATTATGATTGCAATATCTTTTCTCTCACTGAAAATAGTAATTATACTTTATTTGAAGTTTTCTTTGCTGTTGCTTTGCTTCTCTTTTCTCTGCACTTTGTTTTCATCGTTTTCTTTCATATTATAGGCAAGTTGAGCAGGAAAGCATTAACTCAATAGGTCCAGGTTGTTCAAACCCTGCATGTTTCAAAGAAAAGCATGCCTTCAGAATTGGCCTTTGTCTGTCTCTGGTAGATAAACTCTGAGTCCTTGGAAAATTCTGATAAGACTGAGTTTGTATGCCTGAGGGCTTGGGTTAAGCTATTCCAGTTTGATCAGTTTATGCTAATAATGTGATTTATGATAAATGCTTGTTTTTGCTCTGAAGACGGGGGTACTAAAGTCTGAGTACCTGAGGTCAGTCATACAAGTGCTACTTGCCTACAGGTCTGACTCCTTATACAAATCTTGGACCTCAAGACTTAGGTGAACTTTCCTGGTTAGTGACACTTCATTGTGTCACATATTGTTGCTAGGAGAATTAATTGTATACCTATGTGAATTTACTGGGAGGAGCCACCTACCTGGAAGCTGTATCTTGTTTCTTTTGGAATTTTCTTTATGTGTCTTCTCCTTTTGCTAACTTCAATTTGTGTCTTTTCATTTAAATAAAATTTAATCATAAATATAACAGATTTTCTGTGAGTCCTTGCAGTGAATCATTGAGCCTGAGGATGGTCTTGGGAACCCTCAACATACAGCTGATTTTTGATTGACTCTTCATATTTTACGTAAGGGACTAATGCACACTGGATTCTCAGAATATGAAGACAGGACTTGTTCACATCATTATATAGCAGTGGTTCTCAAAGTACTGTTCAAAGACCCCTGAAGTCTCAGAGAAACTTTCAGGGAGTTCATGAGGTTGAAACTATTTTCATTTTAAGGCCAGGATTTTATTTGCCTTTTTCACAATGTTAACATTTGCACGAATGGTGCAAAACACTGGTGGATAAAACTGCTGAAGACTTTGCCATGCACAAAAGAAACGGCACTAAGCTATAACAGTATCTTTGCCACCAAACACTATTATTTTTAAAAAATGCGAGTTTCACTTGAGATTGGCCTTGATGAAGCAGTAAAACTTGTGAATTGAGTGCACATCTTTTAATATTTTACATGAGAAAATGGGAAGTATGCCTACTATTCTGCTACATACTGAAATACAATGGCAGTCTCAAGGAAAAACACTAGTGCAATCGTTTGAGTTGAGAGATAAAGCCATCTTTTTTTCCATGGAAACCATTTTTACTTGAAAGAATGACTGGCAGACAAAGTATGGTTATTTGGACATAGGTATTTGGCAGACATTTTGTTGAAAGTGAATAAGATGAGCCTTTCATAATGAAAACAACTAACAATATTTACTGCCAATGATAGTCAAGCTTTCAAGAAAAACCAGAAATTTGGAAAACTTGTATTGGTCACTAAGAGCTTGTAAACTTACCAATACTTACAAAATTTTCTGATAAATGCTAATATTAACAAATGTGATTTTTTTGATATTATATAATTAAATTTGTCAACATTTGTGTATTTTAAAGTTTTTTCTCTCTCTCTCTTTAAATCTTTACTTTGAAATATGTTTTAGAAACTTCTTTTCTCCCTTTATGTACCAGACATTCCCTTGCACCATGCACTCTTATCTGACTGTATGCTTTCTTAGAAATCCCAGGGGCTAATCTTAAAACAACTGACTATGGGATCCTCCTGCTTGGGGTAAGTCATGAGACAGTTGATTCATAATCTGACTACAGCTGAGATAACTCCGACCAGACCTCTAGAGAACCATCATTTGAGATAAGCCATCATGACATCTGAGTCCTTCCCACGTTTCCCCATACCAAGTTTTCCCTTTTAAGCCCTTGCACTCAGCATAAAAATCTGAAATGATTTATTTGAGGCATGAACCTGGCCATTTCTCCAACTTTTGGAATAAAATCACCTTCCTTTCATTATATCTTGTGCTTATGTACAAGTGACAAATGGCTGAGCTTGCATAGGTTACGTTTGGAAGATCTATATAATTTAGTGAACAAATTTTGGAAATGATAAATGCATGTGTTACAAAATCCCACCTGGGGGTAAAAGCATTCAAAGTGCAAGATAGAGCAGTAGACTTTAATGTGAGAGTTAAAAGTTCATTGATATGGTTTCAGATTCTGCCTCGCAATGAGCCTTTAAGAAACTACTGCTTTTCTGGACGGGCTCCGTGGCTCAGCCTGTAATCCCAGCAATTTGGGAGGCCAAGGCGAGTGGATTGCCTGAGCCCACAGGTTTGAGACCAGCCTGGGCAACTTGGCGAGACCTCATCTCTACAATAAAATAAAAAATAGCTTGGTGTGGTAGCGCGCGTCTGTAGTTCCGGCTACTCAGAAGGCTGAGGCAGAAGGATAGCTGGAGCCCAGCAGGTTGACGCTGGAGTGGCCGTGAGTGTGTGTGCCACTGCACTCCAGCCTGGATGAAGGAGTGAGATTACAACTCAAAAAAAAAAAAAAAATAAGAAAAAGAAAAAAGAAAAAAAAGAAACTACTGCTTTTCAAGTTTGAGTGTAGTTTCAATCTGCAATTATCTGAAAAGGTGTTAAGATACTCTCCCTTTGCCAACTATATATTGCTGGGAGGGTGCATTTGTTTTCATATACTTAATCAAAAGTAACATGTTGTGATAGGTTTAATGCAGAAGCTGGTTTGAGATTCTAGATGTCTTGTATTAAGACAGACATTAGAAAGGTTGTCAAAAATACCACTCTTCTACTGAATCTCTTTTGTTTTGGAAAATATAGATATTTTTTTAACAATTTTTTGACGTTATAGAGTAGGTTATTGCTATTTTGAAATGAATTAATAAATATTTTTAAAAATTCTCATGTTAATTTTTAATGTCATAAAATTGATAGACATAACCTGCATAAAAAGATCTCTTTGGGGTCTATAATAAGACCAAAAAGTTTGAGAATTACTACTATACAGCTTAAGGAAGGGAATGGTTCTTTTCATTGGGATGCAGCAAAATGCTATTATTTGTAGGTATGTTACTGAATACAAGCTTGGCTACTTGTCACTTGTAGGCCAAAAGAAACAGGATGAGATGCAGTGAAAAAAAGGTGACTTTATTCCAAAGGCCAGCAGCTGGGGAAATGGTCAGGCTCATGTCTCAAGAGACCATTTCAGGGTTTTGGCCTGGGGATAGGGGATTTTATAGGGAAAGGATGGAATGAGGGGCATTTGGGAGCAGCACAGGGTATGGGTCTTCATGTCTTGCTTGGATGATTATCTTGAATTATTGTCCACCTGGAGAGCTGGCTGGGGGCATCTCCGTTGTGGCCAGGTTGATTAACTGCCTTGAGGTGATTTCTGAACAAGGAAGAATTTTGTTGTAGGGTCTCCAGGGTCAAGTGTTCCAAGATTAGCCTCTGGAATTTCTCAAGTAAGCACACAATTAGATTAATGGTTATGTGCTTAATCACAGGTAAGGGAGACCTGAAAGTGAAAGAAAAAAAAAAAAAACAACCAAACTCTAAAGAGTTACTATGAGCTACATTTTAAGTCTAAGAGAGAAGACTTGAAACCTTATCTCAAAAGCTGAAATTGAAATTCTTGGTTACAGGTACATTTCTCTGAAATTGTTTACTTTTTTTCCAGAGAGGAATACCTCAGTTTTCTGACTTGGGGCTTTATGGTGGCATTTTGCGAATGGGTCAGAGGAAGGGATTTGCAAGTCCTTCAGTTCACTGTGTAGACTTTGGGTTAACCCCCTCATTTTAATTTCTGTACTCTGCTCCCTTCTACTTTATGACCTTGACTCTGAGGTCTTTCAGAGTTTGTTTCTCCTCGGAACAACCTCTGCTCTCCTGACAGGTTGGGGGATGGAAGCTAGGTACATGCAGTGGTTCACTTTCTGTTTGTTACCTGCCCATCCTCTGTTCTATTGTAGTAGTCTCCAATGCTCCATATACTTCAATCTTCTAAATAGTTGTGTTTTCTAAGACTCTGGTGATTCCTTTCCTGTCATCTTTTTAGGGAAGTGGTATGCCGAATAAGGCCCTTTCAAAAAATATTAATGTCCCAGTCCCTGGAAACTGCGTATGTTCCCTTATGTGGCAAAGGTGCATTAATGGTGTTGAAACAGTAACTTATCCTGGGTATCCAAGTGGGGCCTAAATGCACTCACAAGTATATTTATACAAGGGAGGCAGAAGGAGGTTTGTGACAGAAAGACGGGGAGAAGGAAATGGAACTACAGGGGCAGAGATTAGAATGATGCAGCCACAAACCAAGGAATGCCAGGAGCCGCCGGAAGCTGGAAGGGGCAAGGAATGGCTTCTTCTCTAGAGCTTCCAGAGGCAGTGTGGCCCTGCTGACACCTTGACTTCTCCCCAGTGACATTGATTTCAGACTTTTGGAATCTAGAATTGTGGGGGAACTCATTATTGTTTTTAGCCACCTTATTTGTAGTCTTTTGTTACAGCAGTTTTAGAAACTTATACGAGGCATAGTTTTCTTTTTTAATCATTCTATGTTATATAGTGGAGGATTTGAGAAGTAGAGTAGGTAAATGCAAATAGCCTATATAGTCCAAGTGAAACCAGAAACTTTTTGATGAGTTTCTGACTTCCATGAAGACGAAGAAAGAAGGAGAGAATGGAAACTTTACCAGAATAGAAATTCTTCTGATTATTTGGGATGATTCAGATGTCTTGGGTTGGGGGGGTGGTTCTAGATTTCAGTCACTGTCATATTGAATTTTCAAAAAAGGAAGTACATCCAAATGGCTGTGACTTATTTTGGAATTTTTAGAAATAGCCAGTGATAAGCATGAATGAATTCTTGATCCAGTCTTAGAACTTGGAAGGGTTTGGGACATCATCAGTCTGGGGAAGGAGGAATAAGTGATATTTCATATTTTTCACTATTACTTTGGAGTGGGGGACTTACACAACTATCTATTTGAGTTGTAGGACTTCTTTCTATATGATTGTCTTGTGAGCTTCATGCAATCTAAATAAGAGAAGTGGGATTGCTCCTTCTCCACCTTTTCCCATGTTTGATGTTAATGATGCCTCCCACATATGTTGTCTCACATGAGTCACAGATCATGGAAATCTACAAGGGATCATGGGTCAGTGAAGGTTGGAGCTGCAGAAACATAGTGTAAATATCACAGGCTGGTGGAGAGACTCTGAATGATGGAAGTAGGCATTGGGAGGTATGTTTTTCTTTCACAGTTAGCGGGTACTTAAGTAGCACTCACTATGTGTAAAACTCAGTACTATAGCCATTTTGGGGAAGGGGTAACCTTTATCCTGTCCTTGCTCACACAAGTAATCATAATACACAAGAAATTATAATGCGTTTACTATGGTATGTACCTGAAGGGAATAATTTCTGAATTTCTGGAGATAAAAAGTAAAGCAGAGTTTAACATCTAGATATGTAACATTAACACTGATAAAGAGACTAGTTTCCAAATTGCACTGATATATATATTACAGAAAAAAAAAACACAGAATGTATAGCACAATTGGAATTCCAATATTTTCTACAAATTAGGTTTCTCTTTTCTTCATATGAATGGAATTGCTTGGGAATTTTTATTGATTAGATATAGTCCTTTAAAAATAATGATGAATAAGAGATGACAAATAAGAACTAAATTGACAGGATAGACCAAATAAATAGAATTATATTAGACAGAAGGAAGAAAATGACCATTTTAGGCAGCATGCCTATGGGTTGTAATTAGGTCGAATGCTGTTGTTGATAGTACCGCATATGCTGCTGGTGGTCAGTGAAAGTTTAAAACACAATCAGAAATGTGTTCTGCAGTAATAAATTTTACTTTTGCTGCACAGAGACTTGAATATACAAGTTATTGCCTACTAATCCAAAAAATCACTTCTTCCAAACAATTCCTTAACGAACTCCCCCAAGTTTCTTGACAACTTTTAAATAATTACCCACTATCAAGAAATGCATTTAATGAAAATTCACTGAATATTGGATAAGGCACTGATTAGTGCTTATGATAAAACTAGAGAAAAAAGATTGGAAACAATGGGAAGAAGGATCATGGATGAAAATATGTGGAGTCATTAGGACATAAGTTAACAAATGACTGGAGTACTAAATCCTGAACTTCCAGGGTTTACAATTTCTTCTACTGCCTACCTTTTTCCAGAAAAGTCTAAAGTTTACAGGTGGTGTGTGTGTGTGTGGGGGGAGACAGAGAGAGAGAGAGAGAGAGAGAGAGAGAGAGAGAGAGAATGTACATAAGAGAGAACAAAATAATATAATGTAAAGGAAAAGAGGCATGGATATTGAAATGGAGCAAGATATGATATTAATAAAAAACTGTCAACCACATTTTTTTTTTTTTTGAGTTGGAGTCTCACTCTGTCAGCCAGACTGGAGTGCAGTGGCCGCTCCTGGCCACCGCAGCCTCGACATGCTGGGCTCTGGCGATCCTTCTGCCTCAGCCTTCCAAGTAGCTGGAACTACAGGCGTGTACTACCACACCTGGATAATTTTTTTGATTTATTGTAGAGATGAGGTCTCACCAAGTTGCCCAGGTGGGTCTTGAACCCTCGGGCTCAGGCAATCCACTCACCTCAGCCTCCCAAAGCGCGGGATTACAGGCTGAGCCACCGAGCCCGGCTCACATTTTTTTGGTGTAGGATTAGTGTGTAGAACATGTAACAGGTGTAGGCCCACCTACAAGAACACTTGAGAAATGGGGCATTTATAGGAAATGCAATAAGAGGCTATTAGGATGTGATTGCTAAGTTAGAATTGGAAACTGGTTAATGGCCAAAAAGACAATAAACTATATTATATGAGATTTTTCTACCACATAGGAATCATTTGGATACAATTTCTTAATCCTCTTTTTACAGAATTAGTTGGGTGCAGTCCTAACTCTTATCAGCTGTTAGGCACACTAATTATAGCAGAGGTGATTTAGGGTTGGGCTGCTGTTGGTTTTTAGTGTTAATTTTTATGAATTTATCCTAAATGCAAACATGAGGGATACTGGATCAGAGACAGATTTCTTAAGCTCGTCAGCCCTGTCATCCCAGACTTTACTTAGGGAGATGTGATAAAATGCAGGCCAAATGTTTTCCCTGAGTGGCTGGGTGCACCACAGATGAGGGAGAAGGAAAGTAATTTTTCTGTGCTTACAATGGAGAAGGAGACAGCAGTCCCACCTCCTCCTGAAAGGGTCTCTATGGAAACATAATGGACTTGCATCCTTACTCCATTTCTTTGGTCTATAAATAAAATCTCTCCAGGGGCCTATGTGTTTTGGTTTTTACCATCAAGAGATGTCTCCAAATTCTGAGGCTTATTCCTCCTTGGAATACCTAGAGAGAGAACACTCCAGTCTAGTGACCATTTGACACTTGTGGGGTCTTTTTGAGAGTAATTTGCTTAATCATGAGGAAACAAATGGTTCCGAATCTAATACCTACAGTAAGTGAAAAATGTTTCTAGGAGAAATGAAAAACTTAAAAAAAAAAGATTTTTCTATCTTTATATTGTACACATTCCTGTCTCAGGAGGCTAGGGCTTTTTTCAGGAACAATACTGTAGGCCAATGGTTCTAAAAATGTGGTCCCTGGACTGGTATTATCAGCATCACTGAGAAGTTTTTAGAAATGCAAACTTTTAGGTGTTACATCACATCAGACTTACTAAATTAGAAACTCTCCAGGTGGGGCCAGCAATCTGTTTAATACATTCTCCAGGTGATTCTGATGCAAGCTGCACTTTGAGAACCACTGCTGTAGGCCAAGTGTTCATGAGCTAGTCCCAACATGTCTCTTTATTTCCCACAGTTGTCTCTTTACTTTCTACCATATATTGTCTGACACCATGATGAGGTCTACTCTCACAATAGTGCGTTTGATAGTAACCAGAAAGAGTAAATTTATATGAAGGAAGTATTTTAGTGTAATGAAAAACCAGTAAGGTGCTTGTTTCTGAAGTGTTTTAAAAATTAAATAAACCGTCTATTTTGGATGATTTAAGTATGGATATCTGAGCAGCAGGGAACTGGGCCAAATGATTGTGGACAATTTCAGTTTCCTCAAGACAAACAGTATTTAGCAGGCCAAATAATAAAGTGGTTTTCTGATTGAAGAGTAACTGAGCAGGATCATGCATTTTAAGATTGACCGTGAAGAGAGCAGACATTTAGCATGTCTTATTTATTCTATATGGCGTACTGCACCAACTGTACATTTAGGGAACAGTAATGACTAATATATCTACCTGTTTCATAGATGTTTTCATGCTCTTAATCGGTTGGAATTCTGGTGTCATCTATCTTTTTTGATACCAAAATTATTTAAAGTGTTCAGTGGTGTCTAACACTTGCTTTCTGGTATCCTCACAAGGGGTACATCAGAATTTCACTCATCTATAAACAGTGTATATTCTCTTACACAAAAGTGGGTTCAGTCTTATCAGTAAGAACTCTAGGAGCCTAAGAGAAACTACCCATTTGCTCAGGTAATCTGTCCTTCTGGAACATTAGTAAATTATATCAGACCATATAAAATTTTATTTCTAAAATTCCCCAAATAATCTCTTGAAAATTCCCTTTCAGTTTTATGAATCTAAGCAAATAGAACATCTGGGACTGATTAAAAACATTTTCTACATTCTTCTTATATTTTCAAGAGCAAAAATCTGATTTGCCTGGCTTTCATGACAAAGATCAGAAGAATTAATTTGTAGCAGAGAAGAGACACATAGTAAGGAACATATAATCACTAGCATGTGTGTTTCTGTACTACAGCATTGCAAATGTAACATAAGAAAACTGTGACAAAGGAAAAAGAGACTAAATTTGGACAACACTATGTTATTTAAAATCAAAGGGGGAATAATCCAGGTTAGTATAAATACTAACATATGAACCATAAATGCTTCAGAAATAGAGAATATTTGCTTTTTTCTTGTGTCACTCATTTTCGTAAAGCAGGCTTGTTTTTATGAACTGCAGAATGCCTCCTTGCAGTACTATCCTCCTTGTTGCTTCTGAGATTGGTTTGGAAGGAACAGTCATTATTTTAAAAATTGCCAGTGTTTATCTGGTTTCTGTGGCCATTTTGTTATAGTTTTCAAGAGAGATCTTCCAAGAATGAATATCCAAATAGGAGCGAGGGACACAAATCACTTTTTTCCCATTCCCTTTGAGAGTATGCTCTTGAGAAAGTTATTTTAAAAAAACCCTATATTTTATTTTTTTGTTTTGAAGACTATGTTACATTTATTTCACTATAGTAACCATTTTACTACATATGTATCTCATAACACCATGTTGTCTACCTTAAATATATATAAAAAAATTTGGTTTTGCAAAAGAATTATGCTTTATGTTCTTATGGGTATCCATTATCAAGTTTTTAAAAAGTTATTTTTTTCTAATTTGATAAAAATTATTACCATGGATATAAAATTTTATCAAATGCTTCTTCTATATTTGAGAGAATCATATGATTTTTCTCCTTTAATTTCTTTTCTTTTCTTTTTGTTTTAGATATAGTCCCATTCTCCCACCCAGGCTGCAGCGTTGACCTCCTGGGTTTAAGCAATCCTTCCACCGTAGCCTCTTGAGTATCTAGGACTACAGGCATGCATCACTATGCATGGTTAATTTTTAAATTAAAAAACCCTACTTTATAGGAAACTTTTCTATGTAATGATTCAGTAGTCATTTCTCCTTTTATCCACTTTTCAACTCTGCTACCTGTTTTCCTTTTAGTTTGAGGTTCTTCAACAAACCAAGTTGTGGAGAGTCACTTTAGCTCTTTAGTTTAGGGAATTTTTTTTAAATACCAGAAAGAAACAGAAAGAAAGAAAGAAAGAGAGAAAGAAAGATGTATAAGTAAATATATATTATGCTTGGTTTTCTAGGGTGGGACTGAGGAGCAGTGTTGCTGATATTTTCATTATACTATTTCTTGACTTTTAAAAAAAATTTCAAGCTGGATTGTTGTTAAAAGGAAAAACTGTCTTGCATGTTCAGCTAATTTGCATGGCTAAGCACCTTGTGAATATATATATAAACGTAACTTTTTGTAACATGTTTTGTAAGACTGTGCTACTGAAAATGAATTTAGTCTGCTTTTTCATTTATTTGACAGATAAATCTTTTTTCTTTTTGTTTATTATTTTATTTTATTTTTTTAGAGTGTAGAGTACAATTCAGGATTAGGTATATAAGTGGTTGCAGTACAGGTAAAGTTTGGGCCTCCCTTTGGCCCCCACTTTGCCTGGTTTGAGATCAGGTACCCTAACTGATGTTATGTAGCCCTCTCCCTCCTCTGCCAGTATCCCGCTACTGCCAATCCCTTACTTGTAGTATTATGGTAAGTGTTCAGGGTTCGCTTATGAGTGAGAACATGTGGTACTCAGTTCTTTGTTTCTGTGGTAGATCACTGAGTATTACAGACTCTAAATCCATCCAAGTTGCTGTGAAGTTAAGGGGAATTTTTGGTTTGGCTTTATGGGCCCACAGAGCCAGAGAATAATAAGTGCAATAGCATTCTTTACCAAATTCTCTGATTAGGAGAAGTGGTTGGTCATGCCTCCTTCACGACAGACAAAGCCAATTAAAAACATTTTGTTTAACATGACCCCACTGGTCTGGTATGTGCTTACTATGGCATGGTGTTTTACATAAATGCAAACACATCCACACTATCCGAAGAGGAAGGCAGAACAGGGACGGCAGCCCTTTGGAGTGTGTACTTCTCACTGCTGTGATGAGACCTCCCCCTTACATCCCCAACTTGGCGCAGGCCTGTCCCAAGGGCTCTGGTGTTCTTCCTTAAACGCCTTCCCTTCTAATAGAACCTGTTATCCTTTCTCATTTGATGATGTTACTATTTACTTCTTCTGTGTATGTTGGGTGGGTCGCTTCTTTCCATGGGTCTGGCTGAGGACTCTGATGCAGTTCTTCCCTTTTGCTTTCTGTACCCAAAGACAGAACATAGAATTTTTTATTATAATGATTTAACAGCAAATCATCAAGAGAGGCTAAAAAGGGGGGGGGGGAGTGGATAATAAAACAAGCAAACTTAAATAAGTTAAATGTATTTTAAAAATCTGGCAATTTCTTGGTTCTTTTAGGTCCCCCCCCAATCCTCCATTTTCTCATTGTCCACCTTGAAAATCAATTCCACGATGGTATAAGTATGACACCATACCTTATGTGCTAAGGACCCAGAAAACAAATCCTAACAAAGTAAAGGAGTGAAAGATATTGGCTACAGAATACAGGAAATACAGAAAGCAACTCAGCAAAAGGATGGGAAGAACATAGGTTTGGTTATAAAATTGATTTCAAAAATTAACCGATGTCTCCAGGTAGTAGGATTTGTTTTTTGTTTTGTTTTGTTTTTTGAGGATACATTATTGGCAAAAGGGTAATATAGAGCCTATGAATTAAAAAATAAATCTATTTCTTTACTGAAGCAGAGCAGAAATATAACCTTGCCTTAAAGATAAAGAGCTGAGGTGGTGATTGAAGGTGTCTTTGTAGATTTCAGTACCATCATAACTAAGATTTACAAATATTACAGTCTATGCGGCTCCAAGAAAACTAGGATGATTTTTTTTCTGTCTGCTTCCTAGTCCTTCTTACTTATGTAATTTGTGTACTCATGTACTGTAACTATTCTTCGTCTCCAGCTAGTACAGTTCAGTGACTTCTGGAAATACATTTCTCTGAGACTGCCTGGCACTGGGCGATATGCCCAAGCCTAATACTGTGCTCCTCCTTAGGAAGGAAACTAATAATGTTAACTATGACATTAACTGTAGCAAAGTAAACCAGCCACATCTTATGGTTTTGAGCTTTTATTCTTGGCAGTAGAAATGTGCTTGGTGGTTAATTTTATACCATACTGCAACTCAAGAGTTTGTGTCTGACAGCTTTAAATTGAGAAAATGAATATTTTTAAAACAGCTCAGTAACTATTGGTATGAATCAAGTAATTTTGGGCTACAAATGGATAATGAGTACAATCCACTCTCTTTCTAATTTTGTTGCAACTACCTGCCCCTGACATCAAAAGTGAGCATTAAATCCAGAACACATTTTCTTTAGCTTTGAGGGTACCTATGATAACTTTTCCTCAACAAATGACAGACTGAAAGTTGAGAGCAGATTTCTTGCATTAGGCTTCTCAGAGCACCAAGCTTCCCAGGATGGTGAAGCAGGAGACAAGAAAGACCTGAGTTTGGCTTTCTGTGCTGGGAATAACAACAGAACCTACCTTCCATGGTTATTGTCAGGAGTAAGTCAGAAATGTGTATAAGGCTCTCAGAGCAGGTGCATTGTACCCAGCAAATGTTATAACCATTGTTAATATCAGCTGTGTCTTTGGTCAGAGTATCGGTTTCATCATCCATAAGATTTGGAATGTATAAAACCTTACTGTGTCATTGTTAGGTTGTAGGGATAAGAGGGACACACTGAATTTAGGTACAGAGTCACACCGCATTATATGTTAATTTTCAGAAGTTCCAGAGAGTGTAACTTTTCTGTGCTGGATCTAGAAATGCCTCCATGTAACTATTTAATTTGTAGGTTGCCAGCAGGAAGTAACTTTATTTCATCATTTATTTTTACCTTGTCCTTGAGCTCTTCTGTCTAATCTCCCCTTTTTACTTCAGTAAGCTGTTTTGGACAGATCACATAATTTTCTAATCATATTTAAGAATTAGAGACAGTCTCATTTTCAGATATTAGAAACTTCAGTCTTCTCTAAATACAAGCTGTTATCACCAACCTAATTAATTTTTTCCCCCTTTCCTGGTCTCTCCTGACTCAGGCTTGGAAGGCAGCCCACAGTAGGGAAGGGGAACAGAGTTTGCCTGTTGATGATCCCTCCTCTGGATTATTCACCCCTTCACCCCTATCCTTGAGGTTGTTTGTGATTCTTGCAGAGTGAGGGCTAGGAAAAGAAGGAGGAGAAGGAATGAGACATAAGAATCTAAAATGAGTGAGGTGGTGTTGGTGCCCCTGCATGGCAGTTGCCCAAATGTTCTTCCTCTCACAGGTCACTTTGGTAGGAAGCTTCACTGTGGGGAAATCATCCATCTGCAGTTCCTTGATGCAGGTGATGTTTTCTTGCTGATGTTTTCAGGCTTCCTCTTGGTCTGGTCTCTCCATGGCCAGCCTTTCTTACGGAGCTGGTTCCTCTGCAGGCAATGCTCTTGACTGCCGATTGTAGACTTGTGCCTTGCTTCCACAGCAGGACCCTTCTCACCTTCCATCCGGGCCAGCTGACTTCTTTAGATGAGAATCATAAACCAGGCTCTGTTACCTCCTAGTTGTAGGGGAGATGTTCAGGTTCTCCCAAGATCCCTGCCCTAGCCTCTGCTGCAGATCTTTGTTGGAGTCTTTGGAGCCTATGGCCTGGGCAACAATGCCCTCTTCCCATCGTTCTCACTTCTTTCATACACAGGTGGAAAGTGGCAGTAGGCGGGTGACGGTGAATTCAGAGTAAATGGTCTGACAGTGTAGTTTAGATACATGAATTATTAGCATCCATTGTCTGACATTAGGGCCTAATCTGAGACTTCAGGATATCAGGAAAATATGCATTTAAAATTTGTTACGATAAGACCAGGATAAATTTTATTTTTATGAGAGAGGAAAAAACCCTCATCTATACATAAAACCAAGATTTACAAGACATGTAAATAAGAAGGTAATTATTTTAGTCACAAAAGCTCACACCATAAACCTTTAAGTTATAAATTCTAGTTCTTAATTAAGAGTTTGTTTAAATATCATTAATTATTTGACAGAGACTAGAAAAGTATACATTCACAGCTTCTCTGAAGAATTGCGCCTAGGGAAAATCAATGAGAAACTTAATCTCTGGAATGGGATGGAAACATAAGTCAATGGAAGTATGATGCAATTTATTTTTTAAATGACCTGAATTTTCAGAAAAACCCTATAGATCTTATAGAGTTAGACCCATATAACTTTTTTCCCCAGACATTATGATGTGGTTAAAAAACACTGAACCATGCTATCTTACCTTGCCAGGCCTTTCCATGCAGTCTAACACAGTCATTCATTCATTTACCGACCAACGCATCACTGTCCATTAAAAAAACTTTTAAAATTTGAAAAATTTTAATTCTTAAATTTGACACATAATAATTGTACATATTTATAGTGACAATTGATACATGCAATGTAGGAGATCAACTCAAGGTAATTAGCATATCTGTTTTTTGTTTTATTTTGTTTATTTATTTTAAAGATGTGGGGTACAAGTCAGGATTGGGTACATAAGTGGTCTAGGTACCGGTGAGGTTTGAGCCTCCCATTGGCCCTCACGTCACCTGGCTTAGGATCAGGCACCCTTATTGATATTATGTGCCCCCTCAACATTTATCATTTCTTTGTATTGCGAACATTCAAAATCCTCACTTCTAGTTACTCAAAAAATATAATAATTGTTCACTATAGCATCCTACAGCACTATAGAGCACTAGAACATATTTCTCCTATCTAGTTGTAATTTTGTGCTGTTCCACAAATCCCTCCTTATCCCCAACCACTCCCTGCCCTTCTCGGTCTCTAGTAATCTTTATTCTACTCTTTACTCCTATGAGATCAATTTTTTAAGCTTCTACATACATAGATAGATTCATGTATCTACATATGAGTGAAAACATGAGGTATTTATCTTTCTATTCCTGGCTGATCTTATTTAACATAATGTCCTCTAGGCTTATTCATGTTGCCCAAATGATAGGATTTCATTTTTTTTTTATGGTGGAATAGTGCTCCACATATAGGCACATGTACATTTCACACTTTCTTTATCAGTTCATCTGTTGTTGAACACAGGTTGATTCTAGATCTTGGCTATTGTAAATAGTGCTGCAAATAACCATTGAGGCGCAGATATCTCTTTGATTTACTGATTTCCTTTCCTTTGAATACATATTCAGTAGTGGGATTGCTGGATCATATGGTATGAGCCCAAATAGAATGATCTCTGTAGTTTTTTTGAGGAAGCTCCATGCTGTTCTCCACAGAGGCTGTACTAGTTTATATTCTCACCAACGGGATGTAAATTTCTCTTTTTTCTGCATCCTTGACAACATTTGTTATTTTTTGTCTTTTTGAAAACAGTCCTTCTAACTGGGGTAAGATAATCTCTCATTGTGGTTTTGATTTACATTTCTCTGATGATTAGTAATGTTGAGCATTTTAAAATATATTTGTTAATCATTTTGTGTTTTATTATGAGAAATGTATATTCAGATTATTGGCTCATTTTTAATTGGATTATTTATTTTTTGTTGATGAATAGTTTGAGTTCCTTGCATATTCTGGATGTTAAACCCCTGTTGCAAGCATAGTTTGCAAATATTATCTCCCATTCTGTAGGTCATCTCTTCACTCTGTTGACTGTTTCCTTTGCTATGCATAAGCTTTTAGTTTGATCTAATTCCATTTGTCTATTTTTACTTTTGTTGCCTGTGCTTTTGAGGTCTTTTTCATAAAATCTTTTCTCAGACCAATCCTGAAACATTTTCCTTGTTTTTTTTTACCTAATAGTTTTATAGTTTCATGTCCTACATTTAAGTCTTTAATCCATTTTGATGATTTTTGTTTAAGGTGAAAGATAGGGGCCTAATTTCATTCTTTTGCATATGGTTATCCCAGAACCTTTATGAAAGAGACTATCCTTTCCCTTACTCATGTTTTTGGCATCTTTGTCCAAAATAAGTTGGCTTTAAATATGTGGATTTATTTCTGGACATTCTATTCTGTTTCATTTTTCTGCATGCTTGTTTTTAAGCCAGTACCATGCTGTTTTGGTTACCATAGTTTTGTAGTATATTTTGAAATCTGGTAGCTTGATGCTGCCATTTTTGTTCTCTTTACTCAGGATTGCTTTGACTATTTGGGGTCTTTTGTGGTTTCATACAAACTTTAGAATTTTTTTCTATTTCTGTGAAGAATTTCATTGGTTTTAAAAGAGATTACATTGAATCTGTAGATCACTTTGGGTAGTATGCTCATTTTAACAAAATTAATTCTTCCAGTCCATTTTTATGTGTGTCCCCTACAACAGTGGTCCCCAACCTTTTTGACATCAGGGACCAGTTTTGTGGAAGACAATTTTTCCATGGACAGGGGAAGTGGGGGTATCATAAGGGCATTAGATTCCCATAAGGAGCATACAACCTAGATCCCTTGCATGTGCAGTTCACAATAGGGTTCGTGCTCCTATGAGAATCTAATGCCACTGCTGATCTGACAGAAAATGGTGCTCTGCTTGCCCGCTGCTCACCTCCAGCTGTGTGGCCTGATTCCTGACAGGCTATGGACTGGTACCAGGTCTGTGACCTGGGAGGTAGGGACCACTGCTCTACAATTTATTTCATTAGTGTGTTATAGTTTTCCTTGCAGAGGTCTTTTGCCTCCTTAATTAAATTCTTGATAGGTATTTTAAAATAGCTATTGTAAATGGAATTGCTTTCTTGATTTCTTTTTCAGCTAGTTTGTTGGTGGTGTTTAGAATGGACACTGATTTTTTTAATGTTGATTTTGTATTCTGCAACATTATTGAATTTATTTATCAGTTCTAGGAGTTTTTTGCTATAGTCTTTAGGTTTTTTCCTAAATAAAAGATCATGTTGTTTGTAAACAGGGATAATTTGACTTCATCCTTTTATACATTTTACTTCTTTCACTTCACTAATTGCTCTGGCTAGGGCTTCCAGTATTATGTGGAATAAGAGTGGTGAGAATGGACATCCTTGTCTTGCTCCAGTTTTTGGAGAAAAAGCTTTCAATGTTTCCCCGTTCAGTATGACGTTCACTGTGTGTTTGTCATATCTGGCCGTAACTGTTTTGAGGTACGTTCATTCTAGATCAAGTTTGTTCAGAGTTTTATCATAAAGGGATGTTGAATATTTTAAAATGCTTTTTGGCATCTATTAAAATAATAATATGATTTTTATCTTTGATTCTGTTAATGTGATGTATTATATTTATTGCTTTGCATTTGTTGAATTATCCTTGCATCCCTGGGTTGAATTCTACTTCATCATGATGGATTTTTAAAAATGTGTTGTTGTATTTGATTTGCTAGTATTCTGTTGAGAAATTTTGTATCTATGTTTATCAGGGATATTGGCCTGTTGTTTTATTTTGTTATTGTCTGGTTTTAGGATCAGTGTAATGCTGGTCTCACGGAATAAGTTTGAATATACTATTCGTCTTCAGTTTTTTGAATAGTTTTAATAGAATTGGTATTAGTTTTTGTTGAAATGTTTGATAGAATTCACAGTGAAGCCATCAAGTCCAGGCTTTTCTTTATGGGATAATTTTTATGATGGTTTTAAGCTTCTTGTTTTTTAAAACATTTTATTTTATTGTAGAGATGTGGGGTACAAGTTAGGATTAACTACATAAGTAGACTGCACGCAGGTGAAGTTTGGGCTACTAACTGGCCCTCACTCCCCCTGGTAGTGGACCAGGTACACTTTGTGTTGTCACATGCTCCCCGCCCCCTTCCCTGGCTCCCGCCTCTAGCAGCACCCAGAGTCTGCCAATTCCTTTCTTGTGCTAATGTGACTCATGTTCAGGGCCCACATATGAGTGAGAACATGTGACATTCAGTTGCTTCTGTGATAGGTTGTGGTCTCCAACTCTGTCCAATTTACTGCAAAGTCTATGATTTTGTTCTTCTTTATGGCTATGTAATATTCCATCATGTATATGTACCACATTTTTTTATCCAGTCCTCTTTTGATGGGCAGCACGGTTGGTTCCATGTTCTGGCTACTGTGAACAATGCTGTAATAAACATACATGTGCAGGGTATCTTTTTTATAGAGTGATTAGAGTTTTTCCAGGTATATTCCCAGTAGGGGGATTGCAGGGTCATATGGAAGGTTGATTTTTAGATCTCTGTCTTCCACAGAGGCTGTACTAGTTTACACTCCCACCAAAAGTGTAGAAGCATTCCCTTTTTGCTGCATCCTCTCCAGCATCTGTTCTTTTTTGAGTTATTGATGATGGCCATCCTGACTAGAGTTAGATGGCATCTCAATGTGGTTTTAATTTGCATTTCTTTGATGACTAGTGAAGTTGAGCATTTTTTCATGTATCTGTTGGCTGCTTGTATATCTTCTTTTGAGAACTATTCATATCTTTTGCCTACTTTGTAATGGGGCTGTTTGTTTTTTTCTTTTCAGCACAGTTGAGTTCCTTGTAGATCCTAGATGTTAGGCCTTTGTCAGACATGGAGTTGGCAAATATTTTTTCCCAGTCTATGGGTTGTCTCCCTGCTCTCTTGATGGTTTCTTTGGCTTTGCAGAAGCCTGTCAGTTTGATAAGGTC